>VDFB02122955.1:0-26691 GCA_007258455.2 Sequoia sempervirens
AAATGAAAATGCTACATCTTAAACTACTTTATGCTATCTTACGCTACTTGGAATTGAAGGGACAAAGAAACCTTGCTAGCTAAACACAATGAAGATGAATTTCACCATCAATGAAAATATCTTCTACTATGAAAGTGTTACACAACAATCTCTTGCAAAAAATTTCAAAGGAAAACTCTTCCTTCTCTAAACTATGCTAAACTATCAAGCAAAATGTCTACTCTGCTCTACTCTCTAGTCTGATCTCCAATCTCTAGTTCTAATTCTAATTCTAATGAATTACAAATTAGGGGGACTCCCACTTTTATAGATAGCCCAATCCAAAGGACGGCTAGGGTTACAATCAAAAGAATGGCTAAGTTTAAGCCACCTCAGCCCTAACCCTAAAAACTGCCAAAATGGGGAGTGGCACAATAAATGAATCCAAGATTCTCACTCACTCCCAAAATAGTAAAGGCAATTAATGCCCACAATTAGCCTTCTAGAAGATCATCGTCTAGTAGTGCATTCCCATTCTCCTTCTCTCTGGTTGCAAACTCAATGAACCTGCCAAGTACAACCTCAATCTCCTAAACTAAAATAGGTGGAATGCAATCAAGCTGGAACTCTAACACCGTAACTGACTGTTCATGCCTTGTAGAAGATTTTCTCCAAGCGACTAGGGAATCCTGCATGCTCTGGATCAAGCTGGAGAAAGTGGAAGTGTTCTCAAAGTCATCTTGTACGAAGGTCTTCACCTCTGGAAAGAAAGGCACTAGCCTACCCCTCAAATTATCAACAGTCACCTCATCTGGATTCAACCGCCTAGCAAATATAGCCTCAAAAGTATTATGGACTCCATCAATGATATTAGCCATAGCCTTCGATACTCTAGTTGAATCTACCTGTGTTGCATCGAAGAAACCACATCCTGTGATTGCTGAAGAATACCATCTAGAAAAGTCATACCTGTCATTCTCCTGAATGACCCCTCCATCAATCAGCAACCACAAAGGAACATGTCTCAATGCCTCAAGATGCTGAATTACTTTGCTATGATAAATAGAAGCATCACCCTAGGCCTAATCAACTGCCTCCATCTGTGCCAAAATAGTAGAAGCCTGTTGAAAAGCAAGAGCAAGGTCCTCCATGAACTTTTCTGTCTCAGCACAAACTCCTGTAACCCATTTTTCTGCCTCCTGTGCCATCTTCCCCAACTCCAACAAGCCACTGATTGACTCTCTAGGTAAGTCGGTTGGAAGTTCTATCACTGGAATCTCCTACCCACGAGGACGAGACAACTGCTGCACATATCCTATCAAAGCCTTATGCTCTCTTTTTAACTTCTTTTACTTTCCTTCCTTTTTAAATAATCTGTCCTTAAGGGCGTGATAGGAATTATCACATTCCTCTACAATCTGTGCACCTATGGGGCATCCTAATTCTAGAGTTGTGACCACATAGTTTTCTAGCACTGCTTCATCTCAATCACAATCAACATGTGGCATGGCCATGTGAAGGGTGCGAGAGCCATCCCCATCAGTTGATATCTTTGAAAAATTTCATGCTCTCTTCTTCTGTGGAGGTGCGCTGATCCTGTTCAAAAACTCTTCCATTTCAACTGCTGGATCAATCTCTTCACTAGGGCTCCTTCTCATCCTATCTCTGAGCCAATCAAGGGCTGTATATTGTATATCAAATGGTTGATGTTCTTGTGCCTCTACTTCATAGACTTGTTCAACTTCTATATCATTCTGGTGAGGCTCATCATCCTCAATTGGTTGAGTATCTCCTGAAACTATATCATCATCCTCTAAAGCCATCTCTAATTCTTGTTGAAACTGAGGGTCAGTAGCAATCCCCTCATCATCTTGCTGATCATCTCTAGTAGGTGCTTTAATGCTCTGGCCAACTGACTCTATCCGTGGTGGCTAATTATTTTCATGTACTGCTTGTACATGATTCAATGCATTTCTTTGATCAGCAAAGAAAGAAACCTCCTATATGCTTGGAGAACGTGTCTCCAATGGCATGGGTGATTCGACTACAACTCTTGGAGGCTCCGGCTAAACAAGCTCCTGCCGAACTAGCTCCTTCCTTCGAGATTCTGGACCTCGTGTAATTTATTTCTTCCTATTGGTGGTGGGTGTCCTATGATCCCCCATTAAATTGTAAGTCAATGTAATCGACCTACTTGTGCAGTTTTCGCACACATGCCCCACTTGGAGTGGGGACCCTCCTTTTGATGTCTTTGACCTTTGATTTTATTGGATTTATCGTTTTTAGGGTCTTGATATGTTGGTCTTGCTGGCTTTGCCCTTGCCTTGAGGTTGGAATTGATTTAAATTGAGTTTTTGGCCAAGTCCGGGTTTTCACCTGGATCCGGGATTTTCCACCTCTGGCGGATTTTTCCGGCCCTGGTTCCTTGTCCGTTTCTGGTAGGATTCTCCGATTCCGGGTTTCTGCCTGACTTCGGGATTTTCCGGTCCTATCGGATTTTCCCGGATTCTGTCAAAATCCCGGTCTTCACTATTTCCCCGGTTTTTGCATTTCCGTGAAGTCCGTGTTTCCGCGCATTCTGGGATTTTCGAAATTTCGCTTGGGGCTCGGGTTTCCGGACTTGTCAGAAACGTCTTTTCGCGCATTAATGGCTGAGGTACCTTGGCTCAGGCGAGTATAAGGTCAGATTTAGGGCATTTTCTGATTCATTCCAACTCCATTGCTTCCTTGTTTTCTGCTCTGGCGATTCAGAACTTTCAATTGAGCTTTGAGGTTTGATCTTGGTTTGTTTGCGCGTGAATTGCTTGAGCGTTGCTGCCAGTATCGCGTTGCTTGGACGTGTTTGTCGCGTGGTTGACTTTCTGAGCTCGGATTTTCGCTTGCTTTGATCCATGGTATGTATCTATTGCCCTTCCGTTTGCTTGCATAATGATTTGGGGTTTTCTTGTGATTGGGTATTGTTAAATTTGGGGTCGGCCCTTGATTTGGTTTTGGTTCCGTGTTAATTGAGTCAGGGTTGGACCCGTTTTATTTGTCGAACCCATCCCTGTGCCCTATGAGCTCCTTTTGTCTGCTCGACTGCATAATTATCCTTTGGACGGCGTTCTGGATCGGGCTGCTTGTTTGTTTTGGGCGCGAAGTGTGTTATCGTGCGAGATTAGGGTTTTCTTGGTGTCTCGGCTAGAACAATGATTTCATCTTATGCTTGAGCGACTTTTCTCCC
This sequence comes from Sequoia sempervirens, assembly GCA_007258455.2. NCBI lineage: Eukaryota > Viridiplantae > Streptophyta > Pinopsida > Cupressales > Cupressaceae > Sequoia > Sequoia sempervirens. Next base: position 3,203 of record VDFB02122955.1, read on the forward strand.
ATGTTATGTTGGCTTCCCGTCCTATGAGGATTAGAGGGCTTTTAGGTAAATCCTGAACCGATATTTTTTATCCCTAAAAGATTGCTCTGGTTTTAATGGCGGAAATTCGATCGTTTGCTCTAGGGCATCATCTTTTTGGCACGGGGATTCCTTCTTTTAGGAGCTTTTGGGAGTTGGATCCTTTGCGTACTTGAGGTTGTTGATCATCGTCGGTTTTAGGATCCTTCGAGCTTAGGTAGTGGATATCCCGGGGTTGTTCAAGTTTTGGTGCACGTTTTGCCATTTTTCGGGTTTCTGAGGCTGTCGCGGAATTTCCTGGCTCCCGGATTTTCTCGGTTTCCTTTTATTCCGCGGACAGGGTTAATTTCCGATATATTTTATGCTGTCCGCGAAAGTCCGCCCCACTCGGATTTTTCCGGATTTCCTGTCCGATGGCGTTCTTGTGTATATTTCGATGATAGGATTGAGGGAATGATTATCCATGCTTATTTCTTGTTTCCAATGAGTAAAATTAACGATTATCCTTCGATTTTCCGAGCGTATTAATGATTTATATGGCTAATAGTGCTTTGGCAGCAGGAATCCGTCTGGGTCAGATTTCTCTGAAATTCCGCCCCAACGGTATTTTCCCGGTTTACATGATTTTCCCGAATTGTTTGATTTCTCTGGATCTCGAAAGATTGGCAATTAGTGATGGATTTCGATAGATTTATATGATGTGTGCTAACCCTTTGGATTGATATGAGCTTAATAATTGAATTCTAACAATGATTCTTGAATGTACAGGCCGAATCAAGCAAGGCTACTGCTGGGAAGTCCAAAGGTGGTGCCGAGGCATCTTCAGTTTCTGAGACAGAAAGGTTAAGATTGGACATGAAGAGTCAAGTTCCAGAAAGTAGGATCTCCTCTGTGTGGGCTGATGTGTCCGATACCAATGTGGGAGCATGGCGATATGAAGAGTTTAAGCAGAGAACAGCCGAGAAAGACCAGTCGGCATTGAGGCAAGGGATGATGAACTCAGGATTGGTGCATGTGGTAGGGTTCCCTCCAGCAGTCCAGTGCTACGAGCTGATTTTGGAGTGTGCTAGACAGTACGCTTTTGACACACAGATGGTGGTTAGCACTGAGGGACGAGTGTTGGCAAACTTCAGTCCAGCCTCCATTGCCCGAGCCTTCAGCATGCCGGATCTCCCCTTGGTCTGTGCCTTAAACATTGACACTGCTCGTACATACTATGAGAATGAGCCAGTTAAGGCTCAACAGCTTATCAACTCATGGCTTGAGAAGCCCAAGTCTCACCACTCCAAATTGCCCAAGCAGTTGCACAGAGTGAAGTTCAGGCCGGATATCTATGATGCTATTACATTGTTGAGCAGGGTGGCCGGGCTTAAAACTGCCGGAGTATTGGAAAGTTGGATGGTCCATGTGATCACCAAGATGGGCCAAGGAACGAATTACCACTGGGCAGGACTTATCAGTGCAGAAATAGATAAACAATTAAGGAATGTTTTGGAGGGAAAGAAATTCACCATGTCCTCCTATGTCATATATGTACTGGCCATCTCCTACCCCTACAAGGGACTGACTCCGGTGGGAACCATTGGGCAGGATATTATCTATGAAGTCTACCCGGAATTGCACCTCGGACACAGAGATTATAGGAGGGCCAATGATGCCTTCACTATGCACATTACCCGGACCCTTCAGAATGCGGAGCACATCAGATTGTCCGATGGGGCCAAAGGGTTGATTAAGAATTACGGGGCCTCGTTCATCCAGTTCCCCACTTTCACTTATCTCCGGATTGATGGATGCCCCGTTGCTCCCTACAGATTGCCCAGGTATCCCACTGACCACATTGTGCTGCTAGAGGTCGTGAGACAAATTTGTGAGTTTGATGCAGTGGTAAAAAGGGAGAAGCATAAAACCGGTTTTGGAGGTGATTTCCCTCTTGGGATTGGCGTGGGGGAAGTGTGCCCGTCCATCCAATCAGCTCACACTGCAAGTGAGGAATTGGCCGCCTATGGATTCTCTTTCCATTCAAAGAGAATGAATTTTGACATCACCGGGGAGGCACAGAAAAGAGCTACCCGGGAATACAGGCATAAGGAGGAATTAGAAGATTACTGGGTCAACATCAAAGATGACCTTGATGCGAGGAAGAAAAGGTATTCCTGGCTGCCTGTAGGGGCCATTAGACAGTATAATGTGAAGCTGATTCTGGATCAGCTGGATGATGATGGAAAACTGGTCCAGGACCATGTTTATGAGCCCATTAAGGACAGGTCAGTGGCGGATATTGATTGGAATGAGCCTCAGGTGACTGAGTTGGAGGACTTAATGGCTCCAGTGCTAAAATTTACCTTTGCTTGGATCAAGCATGAGGTCTGGGTGTTAGAGAGTGCCAAGGTACCTTGTACCTTCGATTTGATGGGGAATCTCAACCCCATGTCCACTTCTGAAGAATCCGAGGGAAGAGGACCCCAAAGGGAAAGCAGCTAAAACCTCCCCTTTCAAGATCAAGGTCAGAGGTCCTAAGGGGACTCAACCTGCAGCAAAAAGGAAGCCAATTGGTAAACGCAGGTGGAAGACCCTGACTATCAGCAAGTCCTCGGACGAGGAGGAGGCAGAGAAAGTTGAAGAGGAGGATGTTCCTCCACCGCCCAAGAAGGCCAGAACTGCAAGGGTTGCCAAGAAGAAAGGCCAAACTACTTCGGAGGATGAACCTCCAGTTGTGGATGTGGAAAGCTCCGGGGGCGAAAAGACCAGAGTATACACCAGAAGATCTAGAACTCCTTCCCCAAAGGATGCTGCTCAGTCGAAAGACTCTTCTCCAATATTGCTAGCTGAAAAATAGGACAAGCCTATTTCTCCTCCACAGAGCATACTAGAACCTGAGAATCCGGATGAGCAGGAAATCAGCGGAGAGGCAGAACCATTCAAAGAAGGAACATTATTCAGTGAGGCTGCCGAGCCCGAGGTGGAAATAGAGGAAAGTCACACTTCTCCCTTGGTACAGTACGAGGACTCCCCAGAGAGTGAGAAAGGCCGCGGATCGCCTGAGCCGGAGAAAAGCATCCCCGCTAGAACTCCATCGCCGGTACTTCCTGAGTTGGGATTTGAGGAAACCGACCAAGGTGAACAACCTCCAGAAAAAGAAGATGACAAGGCAACGATTGAGGAGGAAGTCGAGGTGACAGTAGCAGAAGAGGAGAAAGCCACAGAGGATCTGGGAGAAACCAGAACAGAGGGAATCCGGACAGACCCCGTAGCCCCGGACTGGCTAGAGAAAGAGATTACAAAGAAGAAGCAGGTGATAGTAGAAGACACTCCTCTTGACTGGGATGAGATGTTATCTCAGATTGGTAAAGGGAAGAAGAAGAAGGCTGCAAAGGTGATTTCTCGGGTAGAGAGAGATGAAGTACATAACCGAGTGGTTCACATTGCCACCCCTGCTGCAGACAAAATGAGAGATGAGGTGACAGGCCAGGATTACAACATCCAAACCATTAACCTTGGGCCAGCCTCTTTAGAGCAGGATATTGAGGAATTCAAAGGGTCAAGTGCTGTGATTGTGGACAGACTGAAGAAGGAAACCCAGTCAAAACAAGAACTGAAAAGAGAGAATGAAAGGTTGAGGAAATGTCTGGAAGAGGTCATGAAGCCTCTACAATCCCTCCATCCGTCCTCCTCCTCTACTCCCGGATTTCTGCCGAAGGAAACAATTTCTGGCATAGAGAAGATGAAGGCTTCTGCACAGGCTGCTACCGATTGGTTGATGAGTGTTCAGGCACAAGGGGATGAAGCTATCAAAGAGATCCTATCTGTGGGAAGGGATGCAGTCCGAGGAAAGGAACTGTTAGAGAGTATCCTCTCTCAAGATAAAAATGATATTGACCTTCTGCTGCAGAAGTCAAGGATTATTCTAGGGCATGGCAAAGAACAGTTGGGCAAGGATGGAATCCTTCCCTCTGCCAGATTGGATGAACCATGGGAATGGTTCGAGGCATTGCAGATCAGGCAGGGAGGCCTGAAGAAGATACAAAAACGGAGAAAATTAATTGAGGCTGACCTCACTGCAATTTATGATGGTTGCATAGCTTTCTTTGAGGTGATGACAGGGAGGAAGAAAATAGCTCCCAAATATCTGAGCTTAGATCAATTGAAGGAATGGTGGCATGAGGTTTATGCCCCGGAATCTGATGGAGCTGTCACCTCCCATTTGCTTGATGATGCAGCTACATACTTGGCAATAATAGATAGGTACATGACCAGCATGACGGATTGGAAGAAAACTGTTGAACGGTCTAATGAGGGAATTGATTCAATTAAATGCAGACTCAGGGTTTTGCCGCTACCACCTATTGCTGAGCTGGAGGGGATATTCTCGAAGGTCCAAGGGTCACCAGCGAAGAGAAAAGATAAGGGAGGTAGCAGTTAATGCTCTTTTCGAGATTTGTGCTTCCCTATTATTATAGGGCATGCATTGGACCGGACTTCCTTGGGGACTATGCCTTGGCCGACTTGGATGATGGCATTAAATGTGTGCCTTAGTTTGTTTCCTTGGCCGACCTGTTTTGGCGGTTTTGATTATCTTTGTAAAAATGTTTGGCTGGGCCGACATGTTTTTGGGGGGAATTTGATAAATAGGCATTCTTGCCTCATTGTAAAAAGAAAAGACATTGGTTATAGACATTAGCAAGAATAGAGATTAGCAGGAGCAATAGTTAGAGTTTTTTTTTAGAATTTCTTGAAGCAAATACCATATTCAGAACAGTTGAATTGTTGCAGCATTTGGTGATTAATACAATTGAAGGCATTGTGGTTTTCCTGGTGAAATCCTTTGTGTTATCTCATCTTGCATGGTTCTTTTGTTCTATCTTTTACATTGCTTAAAGATCTAGGGTTTAATATTCATAAATAAATTAGTTTATCTGGATAAATGGTGTATGTGATTTCATATTTGGAATGTTTGTAGCTATCTCTGGTCTATACTCCCAGTAACTATCTGATTGTAGTAGGCTGGTAAAGTCAACCTGGACCGTGTATTCAAATGTGCTTAAGTTCGGTTGTAGATGCAAGTCTATGATTTGAAAATCTGTATTCCTCAGAAGATTGCACTGTTCTTGTAAGATTGCTTTGTGGGTCAAACAGGAATTGGTTATTTGAGATAGGTCCATTCCAGATATTTTTCATTTGCATTGCTTGTCCCTGCAATAGTTTAGATTTTGTTACTTCCTTGCATCCCTATCTTTTGCAATTTCTTTATTATTCAGTTAGATTAAGGATTCAAGACCATCATATTGTCAGATCTGATAAATTAAGAGGATACAGTTTGCTTGTAGTAAGGTCCGATTGTGATTACCAGCAATTTCACATTTCATCTGAGTTGTTTTATGCATTGTTATGACCTAACACCCGAGAGACCTTGGGGTAATTTTCAGTGATTTATTGTTGGAAATAACCTTTCAAGAGAGATAGAATATTGCATTCTGTCTGAGTTGTTGCTGTGCAAAAAACACCATCAACAGATTATTTTCGCACACACGCCCCACTTGGAGTGGGGACCCTCCTTTTGATGTCTTTGACCTTTGATTTTATTGGATTTATTGTTTTTAGGGTCTTGATATGTTGGTCTTGCTGGCTTTGCCCTTGCCTTGAGGTTGGAATTGATTTAAATTGAGTTTTTGGCCAAGTCCGGGTTTTCACCTGGATCCGGGATTTTCCACCTCTGGCGAATTTTTCCGGCCCTGGTTCCTTGTCCGTTTCTGGTAGGATTCTCCGATTCTGGGTTTTTGCCTGACTTCGGGATTTTCCGGTCCTATCGGATTTTCCCGAATTCTGTCAAAACCCGGTCTTCATTATTTCCCCCGTTTTTGCATTTCCGCGAAGTCTGTGTTTCCGCGCATTCTGGGATGTTCAAAATTCTGCTTGGGGCTCGGGTTTCCGGACTTGTCAGAAACGTCTTTTCGCGCATTAATGGCTGAGGTACCTTGGCTCAGGCGAGTATAAGGTCGGATTTAGGGCATTTTCTGATTCATTCCAACTCCATTGCTTCCTTGTTTTCTGCTCTGGCGATTCAGAACTTTCAATTGAGCTTTGAGGTTTGATCTTGGTTTGTTTGCGCGTGAATTGCTTGAGCGTTGCTGCCAGTATCGCGTTGCTTGGACGTGTTTGTCGCATGGTTGACTTTCTGAGCTCGGATTTTCACTTGCTTTGATCCATGGTATGTATCTATTGCCCTTCTGTTTGCTTGCGTAATGATTTGGGGTTTTCTTGTGATTGGGTATTGTTAAATTTGGGGTCGGCCCTTGATTTGGTTTTGGTTCCGTGTTAATTGAGTCAGGGTTGGACCCGTTTTATTTGTCGAACCCATCCCCGTGCCCTATGAGCTCCTTTTGTCCGCTCGACTGCATAATTATCCTTTGGACGGCGTTCTGGATCGGGCTGCTTGTTTGTTTTGGGCGCGAAGTGTGTTATCGTGCGAGATTAGGGTTTTCTTGGTGTCTCGGCTAGAACAATGATTTCATCTTATGCTTGAGCGACTTTTCTCCCGTGTTATGTTGGCTTCCCGTCCTATGAGGATTAGAGGGCTTTTAGGTAAATCCTGAACCGATATTTTTATCCCTAAAAGCTTGCTCTGGTTTTAATGGCGAAAATTTGATCGTTTGCTCTAGGGCATCATCTTTTTGGCACGGGGATTCCTTCTTTTAGGAGCTTTTGGGAGTTGGATCCTTTGCGTACTTGAGGTTGTTGATCATCGTCGGTTTTAGGATCCTTCGAGCTTAGGTAGTGGATATCCCGGGGTTGTTCAAGTTTTGGTGCACGTTTTGCCGTTTTTCGGGTTTCCGAGGCTGTCGCGGAATTTCCTGCTCCCGGATTTTCCCGGTTTGGCTTATTCCGCGGACAGGTTAATTTCTGTATATTTTATGCTGTCCGCGAAAGTCCGTCCACCGGTTTTTTTCGGATTTCCTTTCCGATGCGTTCTTTTGTATATTTCGATGATAGGATTGAGGGAATGATTATCCATGCTTATTTCTTGTTGCCAATGAGTAAAATTAACGATTATCCTTCGATTTTCCGAGCGTATTAATGATTTATATGGCTAATAGTGCTTTGGCAGCAGGAATCCGTCTGGGTCGGATTTCTCCGAAATTCCGCCCCGACGGTATTTTCCCGGTTTACATGATTTTCCCGGATTGTTTGATTTCTCCGGATCTCGAAAGATTGGCAATTAGCGATGGATTTCGATAGATTTATATGATGTGTGCTAACCCTTTGGATTGATATGAGCTTAATAATTGAATTCTAACAATGATTCTTGAATGTACAGGCCGAATCAAGCAAGGCTACTGCTGGGAAGTCCAAAGGTGGTGCCGGGGCATCTTCAGTTTTTGAGACAGAAAGGTTAAGATTGGACATGAAGAGTCAAGTTCCAGAAAGTAGGATCTCCTCTGTGTGGGCTGATGTGTCCGATACCAATGTGGGAGCATGGCGATATGAAGAGTTTAAGCAGAGAACAGCCGAGAAAGACCAGTCGGCATTGAGGCAAGGGATGATGAACTCAGGATTGGTGCATGTGGCAGGGTTCCCTCCAGCAGTCCAGTGCTACGAGCTGATTTTGGAGTGTGCTAGACAGTACGCTTTTGACACACAGATGGTGGTTAGCACTGAGGGACGAGTGTTGGCAAACTTCAGTCCAGCCTCCATTGCCCGAGCCTTCAGCATGCCGGATCTCCCCTCGGTCTGTGCCTTAAACATTGACACTGCTCGTACATACTATGAGAATGAGCCAGTTAAGGCTCAACAGCTTATCAACTCATGGCTTGGGAAGCCCAAGTCTCACCACTCCAAATTGCCCAAGCAGTTGCATAGGGTGAAGTTCAGGCCGGATATCTATGATGCTATTACATTGTTGAGCAGGGTGGCCGGGCTTAAAACTGCCGGAGTATTGGAAAGTTGGATGGTCCATGTGATCACCAAGATGGGCCAAGGAACGAATTACCACTGGGCAGGACTTATCAGTGCAGAAATAGATAAACAATTAAGGAATGTTTTGGAGGGAAAGAAATTCACCATGTCCTCCTATGTCATATATGTACTGGCCATCTCCTACCCCTACAAGGGACTGACTCCGGCGGGAACCATTGGGCAGGATATTATCTATGAAGTCTACCCTGAATTGCACCTCGGACACAGAGATTATAGGAGGGCCAATGATGCCTTCACTATGCACATTACCCGGACCCTTCAGAATGCGGAGCACATCAGATTGTCCGATGGGGCCAAAGGGTTGATTAAGAATTACGGGGCCTGGTTCATCCAGTTCCCCACTTTCACTTATCTCCGGATTGATGGATGCCTCGTTGCTCCCTACAGATTGCCCAGGTATCCCACTGACCACATTGTGCTGCTAGAGGTCGTGAGACAAATTTGTGAGTTTGATGCAGTGGTAAAAAGGGAGAAACATAAAACTGGTTTTGGAGGTGATTTCCCTCTTGGGATTGGCGTGGGGGAAGTGTGCCCGTCCATCCAATCAGCTCACACTGTAGGTGAGGAATTGGTCACCTATGGATTCTCTTTCCATTCAAAGAGAATGAATTTTGACATCACCGGGGAGGCACAGAAAAGAGCTACCCGGGAATACAGGCATAAGGAGGAATTAGAAGATTACTGGGTCAACATCAAAGATGACCTTGATGCGAGGAAGAAAAGGTATTCCCGGCTGCCTGTAGGGGCCATTAGACAGTATAATGTGAAGCTGATTCCGGATCAGCTGGATGATGATGGAAAACTGGTCCAGGACCACGTTTATGAGCCCATTAAGGACAGGTCAGTGGTGGATATTGATTGGAATGAGCCTGAGGTGACTGAGTTGGAGGACTTAATGGCTCCAGTGCTAAAATTTACCTTTGCTTGGATCAAGCATGAGGTCTGGGTGTTAGAGAGTGCCAAGGTACCTTGTACCTTCGATTTGATGGGGAATCTCAACCCCATGTCCACTTCTGAAGAATCCGGGGAAGAGGACCCCAAAGGGAAAGCGCTAAAACCTCCCCTTTCAAGATCAAGGTCAGGGTCCTAAGGGGACTCAACCTGCAGCAAAAAGGAAGCCAATTGGTAAACGCAGGTGGAAGACCCTGACTATCAGCAAGTCCTCGGACGAGGAGGAGGCAGAGAAAGTTGAAGAGGAGGATGTTCCTCCACCGCCCAAGAAGGCCAGAACTGCAAGGGTTGCCAAGAAGAAAGGCCAAACTACTTCGGAGGATGAACCTCCAGTTGTGGATGTGGAAAGCTCCGGGGGCGAAAAGACCAGAGTATACACCAGAAGATCTAGAACTCCTTCCCCAAAGGATGCTGCTCAGTCAAAAGACTCTTCTCCAATATTGCTAGCTGAAAAACAGGACAAGCCTGTTTCTCCTCCACAGAGCATACTAGAACCGGAGAATCCGGATGAGCAGGAAATCAGCGGAGAGGCAGAACCGTTCAAAGAAGGAACATTATTCAGTGAGGCTGCCGAGCCCGAGGTGGAAACAGAGGAAAGGCACACTTCTCCCTTGGTACAGTACGAGGACTCCCCGGAGAGTGAGAAAGGCCGCGGATCGCCTGAGCAGGAGAAAAGCATCCCCGCTAGAACTCCATCGCCGGTACTTCCTGGTTGGGATTTGAGGAAACCGACCAAGGTGAACAACCTCCGAAAAAATAAGATGACAAGGCAACGACTGAGGAGGAAGTCGAGGTGACAGTAGCAGAAGAGGAGAAAGCCACAGAGGATCCGGGAGAAACCAGAACAGAGGGAATCCGGACAGACCCCGTAGCCCCGGACTGGCTAGAGAAAGAGATTACAAAGAAGAAGCAGGTGATAGTAGAAGACACTCCTCTTGACTGGGATGAGATGTTATCTCAGATTGGTAAAGGGAAGAAGAAGAAGGCTGCAAAGGTGATTTCTCGGGTAGAGAGATGAAGTGCATAACCGAGTGGTTCACATTGCCACCCCTGCTGCAGACAAAATGAGAGATGAGGTGACAGGCCAGGATTACAACGTCCAAACCATTGGGGGCCCTCCTCTTTAGAGCAGGATATTGAGGAATTCAAAGGGTCAAGTGCTGTGATTGTGGACAGAGAAGGAGACCCAGTCAAAAGAAGAACTGAAAAGAGAGAATGAAAGGAGGAAATGTCTGGAAGAGGTCATGAAGCCTCTACAATCCCTCCATCCCTCCTCTCCTCTACTCCCAGATTTCTGCCGAAGGAAACAATTTCTGGCATAGAGAAGATGAAGGCTTCTGCACAGGCTGCTACCGATTGGTTGATGAGTGTTCAGGCACAAGGGGATGAAGCTATCAAAGAGATCCTGTCTGTGGGCAGGGATGCAGTCCGAGGAAAGGAACTGTTAGAGAGTATCCTCTCTCAAGATAAAAATGATATTGACCTCCTGCTGCAGAAGTCAAGGATTATTCTAGGGCATGGCAAAGAACAGTTGGGCAAGGATGGAATCCTTCCCTCTGCCAGATTGGATGAACCATGGGAATGGTTCGAGGCATTGCAGATCAGGCAGGGAGGCCTGAAGAAGATACAAAAATGGAGAAAATCAATTGAGGCTGACCTCACTGCAATTTATGATGGTTGCATAGCTTTCTTTGAGGTGATGACAGGGAGGAAGAAAATAGCTCCCAAATATCTGAGCTTAGATCAATTGAAGGAATGGTGGCATGAGGTTTATGCCCCGGAATCTGATGGAGCTGTCACCTCCCATTTGCTTGATGATGCAGCTACCTACTTGGCAATAATAGACAGGTACATGACCAGCATGACGGATTGGAAGAAAACTGTTGAACGGTCTAATGAGGGAAATGATTCAATCAAATGCAGACTCAGGGTTTTGGCACTGCCACCTATTGCTGAGCTGGAGGGGATATTCGAAGGGTCACCAGCGAAGAGAAAAGAGGTAGCAGTTAATGCTCTTTTCGAGATTTGTGCTTCCCTATTATTATAGGGCATGCATTGGACCGGACTTCCTTGGGGACTGTGCCTTGGCCGACTTGGATGATGGCATTAAATGTGTGCCTTAGTTTGTTTCCTTGGCCGACCTGTTTTGGCGGTTTTGATTATCTTTGTAAAAATGTTTGGCTGGGCCGACATGTTTTTGGGGGGAATTTGATAAATAGGCATTCTTGCCTCATTGTAAGGGTTAGAAGACATTGGTTATAGACATTAGCAAGAATAGAGATTAGCAGGAGCAATAGTTAGAGTTTTTTTAGAATTTCTTGAAGCAAATACCATATTCAGAACAGTTGAATTGTTGCAGCATTTGGTGATTAATACAATTGAAGGCATTGTGGTTTTCCTGGTGAAATCCTTTGTGTTATCTCATCTTGCATGGTTCTTTTGTTCTATCTTTTACATTGCTTGAAGATCTAGGGTTTAATATTCAGAAATAAATTAGTTTGGTTGGATAAATAGTGTATGTGATTTCATATTTGGAATGTTTGTAGCTATCTCTGGTCTATACTCCCAGTAACTATCTGATTGTAGTAGGCTGGTAAAGTCAACCTGGACCGTGTATTCAAATGTGCTTAAGTTCGGTTGTAGATGCAAGTCTATGATTTAAAAATCTGTATTCCTCAGAAGATTGCACTGTTCTTGTAAGATTGCCTTGTGGGTCAAACAGGAATTGGTTATTTGAGATAGGTCCATTCCAGATATTTGTCATTTGCATTGCTTGTCCCTGCAATAGTTTAGATTTTGTTACTTCCTTGCATCCCTATCTTTTGCAATTTCTTTATTATTCAGTTAGATTAAGGATTCAAGACCATCATATTGTCAGATCTGATAAATTAAGAGGATACAGTTTGCTTGTAGTAAGGTCCGATTGTGATTACTAGCAATTTCACATTTCATCTGAGTTGTTTTATGCATTGTTATGACCTAACACCCGAGAGACCTTGGGGTAATTTTCAGTGATTTATTGTTGGAAATAACTTTTCAAGAGAGATAGAATATTGCATTCTGTCTGAGTTGTTGCTGTGCAGAAAACACCATCAACACTACTCTTCAATCTACTCACACGCCTATCAACCCATGCTCTGGTAAATGTCAAGACTGGAATGGAAAGTATGTCCAAGTTAGCAACCTCAGGCTCTAACCAATCTGGGAGTGGAAGTGGAGTATCTCTCACTACTTCATAATCTAGATGAACAACGTCCATGTCCTCATCTACCTGGTCTGGTATCAGAATGACTTCACACTCCTTGATCATGTTTATTGGAAACCTAGAGAACACTCTCTTCCTAACTTCAGCCTCATCCGATGCATCAGCCCAATAATCCTCAATGTTTTCCTTATGTTTAAAATCTTTTGATAGTACCCATTTGATATTGTTATGCAGATCATAGTGATGTCTGCTGGTGTGATAGGAAAAGTGATAAAACTGAAGCTCGCTCTTGGCTTCTCTAGTTGCCTGTAATGAAGGACACACTTCATCAGAATTGCCCATGACAATTGGGAAGTCAACACCTCCCTTCTTCTTTTTCTTTTGAATCTTATCGTAGGCAACCAATTACCTAGATATCTCTAACATCAATATTTTGTTGGTTGGGTACTTAGGCAATCTATATGGATATAAAGAAAATCCTTGCAGCCTTATTAAGAAAACTTTGGAAATTGTATAAACCAGCACCCATACCTTTCAATCAATTCTTGAGCTTCCCTCGAGATCCTATGATGCATTCGCTCCTGAAGCAATCTTGTGATGTGCATGGTGAAGGCGTCATTGACACGCTTGTAATGAGTAGTACTTGTCAAATGTAACTGCGAACAAGCCTCATGAATTTTAAACTGATGAGAACCATAGCCAACAGGCTCCTTGTATGAAATTTCTCTATATTTCGTCATACAGGCCAGCATGTAAATGATGTAAGATCCCATATAGAATGTCTTCATTCTTCTCAGGCTTAGGAGCTTCTCGTGCAAATTGTCATTGATCATTTTAGCCTAGTTGACGTACTCCTTTCCTTCCAGCACGAGGTTGATGTAATAGAACATCCATGGCTCAAAAATAAAAGATTGTGGGCAACCTCCAACTCGACTCAGCATCATGATAAGATCACAATACTCCTACTTCAAGTCATCTGCTATAATTTGTCTTGGCAGCTTCGTACGAGAGGGCTTGGGGTTGCTCATCCAGTGAGTGTTGATTGTCTCCATACATCTCTCAAATGCAGAAGCATACATTCGCTCAGCTCGCTCCATTGATTTGTAAATCATGTTCCTATGCACTGGGATTCTGAAAGCTTCACCAATGGCAGCAGGACTGAGGTTGGTGAGCACTTTTCCATCTAGTGACATGATTTACCTGTGATCCTTCTCATAATAGTTGGCACACTCCATCATCAACTCTGAACACTGAATGGCTGGTGGGAAACCAACAGCTACATATAACCCACTTCGAATGATGTTGTGTGAAGTGTTCGAAGGTCGATGATTACCAATCTCCAGCATTCAATTCTTGAAAGTCTCCAAGTTGACAGAGCCCAAATTTGTATCTGCCAGCTTGCCTAACTTCAAAGTAAACTTTGAATCCGGAAAGAAAGACTTTCTCAGTTTCTTTATAACAGCTTGCCTGGATGCACCATTGTTGTCCTTGCCAGCTATCCTTGCTTCAGCCATCTACAAAACAATAAACATCCATTAGCAAATTAACTTAGAAAAATAAATAAAATACTTTGCAGGGCTTCTAGTCGCCTTCAAGAAGTTGCAATATTATATCTCGTTTGCAAACCTCAACTTCTCCTTCAACAGACTTCAAATTATCAATCACTTAGAAACAAATTTCTAAGCAAGCTTCAACAACTTCAATACTTCAAGAAATCTGCCAACTTTAATCAGCACTTGGGCTTTTAAATTCGCACTCCAGCAACTTCAAATAAGACTTAGCAAGTTCACACTTCTTACTCAGCAACTGCAGACTTTAGTAACTTCACTCTTGTAAATTCGCACTTTCTCAACAACCTTCAGTCTTCAGCAAAATTTCAAACTCTTTCAACACTTCAGTCTTCAACAACTTCAGATTTTTAAACTTAGCTTCAGCAACAACTCAAGTTTCAGCCTCCAACAAGTTTCAAACTTCAGCAACACTTCAGCCTCAACAACTCACTGTAATATCAAACTCAAAGCAAATCGAACTTTCTTCAACTGTGAAAAAGAAGTGAATAACCCTCAGCTCTTATAGGAAAATCGAATTCTAGAAGAAGGCTAAGTTTAGCCAGTGTATTAAATCTCCACTACTTCATTCGAATTTCCCTCTCTGGTATTTTTGACACTTGTCTTTCGACGTCAGGAATCTTATTCTTCTAGAAGTTCAACTTTGACTGGCATCTTTTAAATTCACTTTCGAAAATATTTAATTTAAATTCATCAATTTAACAATTTCCATTCACCAGCTGAAGTTCTGCCTTGCAAATTTTAATCACCTCTGATGCTCTGGAAAATTCATCTATGAAGAACTCAATCAAAATCATCTAGGAAATTCACTTTAAATTTGTTGTTTTGAGAAATTCATTCTGAAAACACATTTTATTCACTTTGCCTTAGAAAATTTTAAATTCTCCCTTACGAAAATTTCACAATTCGAGCACCGATCAAATTCTTCATGCTGAAGGCCTCGGCGAAGTGCGGAAGACATAGAAATCCATTTCTTATCGAAGATCATCAGTACCTAGAAGAACATTTTCTCGAAAATGTGATGAATCCATGGGTACACAACGAATGGGTTCATTTAAATTTTAAATTTTGAACCTTAGAAAAAATAATTTCTCATGAAATTTAATCCCATTCTTCATCTCTGTGAACATTCTGTGTTGCGCTGACTCGAAGAAATTTTATCAATCTGCAGTACCAGCATTTTCTAACTTCATCTCTGGCAATTCATTTGTGCTTCAGGAAAAATTTCATCATCCTCCAAGTCTAGGCGTATTTTCTAAAGGAAGAAAATACTTTGCCTTAAAGAAATTTTAAATCAACTTGCATGAAAATTTTTCCTTGGGATTTTTTTTTTGATTTCATATTCACTCATTATTCCAGTGGTGAAGAAATTCACCTAGACAACTTAACGTCCCTTGCATTGGAGAAATTTCTTTTAAAATGCCTTGGGTGCATATTATATGCCATGGAGAACATTCTCTTCTTAAACTTCCAACGCTTAGCATATTTAAATTCCCACACCTTAGCAATTATCATCCTACCACCTTGGGCACATACCACACACAATGAAGGATATTGAACTTCACCACACCTAGCATTATTATTCATCTCCACTTTACCTTGTTCACCACCTTTCACTCTAGACTCACTCTTTTACATAGCGCATATTACATGTGTATGAGAATTAACTTTTACCATGCCTTCTTGTGACCTTTCATCTCCCTTCTTTTGTCTTCACATGGCCTCTTTTGGGCGCATTTAGGCATGTATGAAGGATTAGCATTTCCAACGCCACCTTTTGACTTGTTGACTTCCTAAACTTGGGCGCATTTGGTAGGTTTTGAAGGATGAATCTTAAGCTTCCTCATTTTATCTCCACATGCCCTCACTTGGGCGCATTTGATGCCTCTAGGAGGATGAATTTCATACTTAGAAAATTTCATGCATATCATGCTTGGAGGTGGGCGCATTTTACTATGTGAGGTGGATGAAGCCTTTGACCCTTTGACTTTCTTGTTAACTCCTCCTTGTTGAGCTTGGGTGCATTTTCTACTTGATGAAGGATGAAGTTTGTTGACTCTTTGACTGGCTATCCTTGGGCGCATTTCCTACTTGATGAAGGATGGGCGCAAATGGAGGGTGGTGGAGGATATCTTGCCTTAGAATTTTTTTTATTCTTCACTAGCTCTTCCTTGGGTGCATTTTAGCTAGCAGGAGGATGAAAAGTTTTGACCTCTTTGACTTTCTTGTTGCATGGGCGAATTTTTCCATAGGAGGTGGACGAGTTTTATACTTAGAAAATTTTGCTATCAACCCTCTCAAAGTGGGCACATTTTACCTAGGCTAAAGGATGAAGCTTGTACTTAGAAACTTTTCCATGCTTGGCTTGTGAGGAGGGTGCATTTTGCTATAGGAGCAGGATGAACTTTTTCCTTAGAAAATTTTTATGCTTCTACTCCACCAACTTGGGTGCATCTGGAGGTGGCAGGAGGATGTACTCATTTCATAGAATATTTTCGATCACCTTGAAGGCAAGCATGGCACATTTGGAGGTGTCTACACGATGACACTCAGACTTAGACATTTTTACCTTCTTCTGCCAACTTATCCATGCCCTGCTATAAATAGTAAGTCCTTTGATTTTCACACTTCAGAGGCTCAGATCATCTTGAAATTTTGAACACTGGATCCTCATGACTTCATCAACCTGTTGACACTGCTATTTCAGGTTGGCCTGCTATTTTTAGCCCATTTTCTGAAGGTGGTTTGCTATTTATAGTAACTACTTGCTTCTGATATCTCCATAGTTCCGTTTGATTTGAAATTTGAATGACTCGCTCCTCACCACATGACCTTCCTGTTGGCATCGGCGCCTGTTGCTGACTTTCTATTTTTAGCTTGTTTCTAAAATGACTTACTATAAATAGTAAGTGCTCCATTTGCCCTCAAATTTTATCAGCAGATAGCTTGAAGGATGCTGATCGTGGTGGTATACACCAGTTTTCAAATTTTTTGACTTTTTACCCCTCTTTTTGGTTCCCGAAGCTAGAAACCCTAATTTGTCTTGCATGCTTATCAAATGATCTTCATTTGTTCTCGTTTCTACTGCATTGCGATCAGTTCATGATTCTGAAATGATGGGAGGCAGCTGTTGGGATGCACCTGCTAAAAATAGTAAGTTTCCAAATGAGTGACCATATCCATTTGCATGTCACATCATTGTAAAGCTCTCAAAAAACCCATAAGGAATATGCAGGCATGCAAAGAAAACCTTGACATGCAAACCCTAAAAATAGCCTCTAAAGGCTGAACTCTGAAAGTCATCATCTCACTTTGCATGTTACACCATCGCGAAGGTCTCTAAAAATCCAGAAGGAATCTCCAGACATGCATTGAAAAACTCTGCATATAGGCCCTGAAATCTGCTCCGGAAGTTGAACTACTAAAAATAGTAAGTTGTCAGTTTTAGCTCAAATTTTGCTAGTGAGTAGCCTAATGTGCTCTGAATGCAGTGTGACTGTTGAAACTTCAAGAATGCTGATAGAATTCCTAGAATTACACACTTACTAAAAATAGTAAGTTACCAGAATTTGATGAAATTTTAGTGGAAGCCTGCTGGAAGCACACTAACCACAGTGTTAGTCTTTATTTTCAATTTATTCACCTTGCTTGACCTTGAACTGACAAGGAAAGTGCAAGCCCTAATTTTTAGACTTGGCCAAAATTCACGTTTAAACGAGACATCCCTCGAAAGGCAGACACCAGAAAAGAGACGGAAAGAGAGAGAGAGAGACAAAAACCAAAGCCAAAAGACCAGAATGGAGCAAAATTTAGGGGTCCCCATTTTGAATGGGGCGATGTGTGAAAAGGTCACAACATCTATTTGGCCACCTAGGTTGCTTGGTGCACCAAAAATACCTATTGCATGGAAGGCATTGCCTCTCAGTGCAATCTTAAGGCCTTGCCTCTTAGTGTAGTCTTAAGCCCTTGCCTCTCGGTGCAGTCTTAAGGCCTTTACATATTTTATAAAAAAAATAACATTTCGCTACTAAATGGTAATCATTCCTACATCCATGTGTCACTACTATACAAAGGGAGGATTTAAAACATTAATTTAAGACAAATATTAATTTTGTCTTAAATATATATTTTATGCTGAAGGTATATCCTACTTCAACAAGACAAAGCTAAAAAGTACAATCAAATGGTTGTTGTCATCTGTCGACCATTGAAATTCTTTCAACCATTGATTGAAACCATCCTCGATAACGAAAAAATATTGAAATACGTAGACCGTCGATTGCATAGCGGTCATGGTTTTATTGATCTTTATTTGAGAAGATGCAGAGCCATATCCCTCACATTATATCACTAAAGCAATCACAACATGATGTCTCTACAGTTCTTGTACGACCTGTTCAATGAATCATGCGTTTAAACCAACTTGGAAAGAGGAAATATTTATTATGGCCATAGGAAAATTCTAAATAACAACTATTTATTTATTATGGTATGAAATTTTTGATTGACGTGACTCTGGAGGGGCTTTGAATGCTGCATTGCTGCTTTCCCCCGCCGCTTTTTTGCTACTTTCCCCACCACTCCTCCAAACTCTTCCTCACTAGTATTGAGCTTTCACTTCTCCAATTTGGCAAGCTACAACCTGAAAATAAGGCTTTGACGAGGGTTTTAGAGTATGTCTATTAAAATGAAAATTACCACCACATCCTAATATTAAACACATTTAGGTTTTAACATTACGACATTCTATTTTATTTTTTATATTTTTAAATAATTATTTTTCATTTGAAAGAATTATTTTATATTTTATTTAATATAATATTTGATTTATAATTTGTTTAAGGTAAAATTTAATTTATATATATATATATATTTTTAATATAAAATTTGATTTATAAGTTTATTATATGAAATGTGAATTATATTTTAATAATAAAAAAAAAACTATAAATAATTTAATTATATGTATTATTATATATTATATTTAAAAATAAAACTATTAATTACATAAAATGATTAAAATTTATAATTAATAATTATTATAGTTCTATATAGTAAAAAAAAAGATTAGAATTTATCCTAATTGACTTTCCACACTTCTTCCTTGTACCCATTGCACACTAGGTGCAGTTGCTAGTTTATGATTAAATTATATTTCTAATTTTTTAATTGTCTTAAATTAAGACAAAAAAAAAATACTATTTCTAAAAAAAAAAATTATTTCCCTCTCATTGATTTTTCGTCCCTTATTTGAGATGCATTTTCCTTTTCCCTCCCTCTGTATCATGAAGAAAACAAAACAAGTCATTCATTTTCCCTCCCTCATTTGAGATGCATTTTCGTTTTCCCTCCCTGTATCATGAAGAAAACAAAACAAGAGATGACACAAGGCAAGTAAAGTGAAGATACTGCAGATACGGTTGAACAGGGGAAGTGGAGTGAAGAAGGGAGAAGGCAGTAGAGCCCCTTGTACCGATAATGTCACTGTCTCTGCCCCAACCACCTTGTGCTGGTGAACCTGCTCGTGGCCAAAGGCCTTGGTCTCTCCTCCCTCTCTAATGTCAAGCTCCTCAAGACAATCGACCACAAGCATAGGAGGTGCCTTGGAGACAAGATCCACGTCTGTATTTGTTGTGATTTCCCTATCGATATCTATGGCCAACTTGTAAGTTTTTCATTTTCCTAACTGCCTCTTACTACTTACTACCGCTTTTTCAATGGAAAATAAATTAATCATTAAGATTTTTCAAACACCTAAATATATACTATGCCTTGAAAGTGATTGGGAACCCATCCAGTTTAAGGTAAACTGGAAAAAGAAGTTGTGTTGCCATTCAAATCTTGATTCATCCAATATTTATAACCTGGTCTCCTATAAACATTGGCTGGTAAAGTGTTACAATTCAAACCCTTATTTGCCCAGCACTGAAAATTCTTAAGGCCTAGTCGCTTGGAGATGTGGGGCATGGAAACGAGGATGTCATGTTGAAATAGATACGGGAGTTTATAAACTAGCAATCGCACCTTCGTGTGCAATGGGTACATCGAAGATATGTGGAAGTTTTTTGCTAAAACTTGTGGTTATCCAGTGATTACATGAATGATAGTAAATGTTACAGTGCAGAAACTCCAATTTTACTCACGTGATAAAAGAAAATCTTGTCCATCATATGGGTCCATGTAAAGTGGTTATGCCAAATACAATTAGCAAAATAGGATATACTTTGGACTCAACAATATTCTCTACTGACCCAAAGAAGACATAAAACCAACTACTGGCAGTAACTGAAAGTTTATCAACCATTAAAGTTATGTTGCAATAACATGCATATTACTAAATGTATGGATTGTAATTGAAAGTTTCAACAAATATAAAAAAATAAAAGAGATCTCAATTAGAACATAAACATAAATCATCCTTTTATTATGTTACTAGTTTAACTTTTCTATTATGCTATTGGTTTAATAATCTATGTTAAAAAGAACTATAAGGATATTAATTATGTTGGAAATTCTTGAAAAAAATATCCTGGTAGCACAAGGTTTCCTCAAAAACTTACATAGGTACATTTGAAACAGAGGATTGAAATAGCCTTTATAGTTGTATTTCCTCCCTTTGTACTGTTTCCAAGTAATATAAAGTATGTGGAAGGGCAATGGGAATCTACCAAGCTGAGTTTTCTCCTCCACATTGGGGGTTTCCCAGGTGAAAAGCTGTAGGGTCAAGCATGTTTATGTTTTGTATTAATTTCCAATTTGTGTGAACACGGTTCAACTTCCAAAAGGTTAAAGAACAGAACAATAATTTTGTAGTTCATTATGCACAAAACAAACTTTTTAGGCAAGTATCACTTGAAATATAGTGCCTTTTGTTAAGAAACTAAACTAAAAAAAAAAGCAGAAAGAAAATCATCTGAAAATCACAAAAAATAAATTCAACTTGAATAGGCAGAGTAACAACAATAACTATTAAATAATTAGTACAACATAGAGAAGCCCCTACAAGTCAATCTGTGTATCCCCACTAAGATTGCATCTACAAAGGAAGAGTAAGAAGTAGAAGAAATCAGTTAAGAGGAATATATGGGAACCCTCTAAAACAAAAGATTTGAGAAGGATGAAGCTGATTTATTGCAGCAGGTAAAGCAAGAAGAATTAGGAAAGGGAGCACAAATGCCAACTGCGACATGTTTACAAAAGCTTCCCCTAAAAAATAGAGGCTGGTAAAAATCTAGCTTCAATTAAGAAAAGTGGACCTTATATTATCCAAGAAACTAACATAACAGAAGATAATATCACTCGTATTCTGCAAAATAGAGTTAAATTTCCACAATCATATGTCATGATGAATAAGAGGACCATTACTCACTCAAAATGGTATTGTCATCTCAATCAAAAGGGAAAATGTCGTAGTTGAACGAAGCAATCTATTATCAGAATTCTAAGCTCTCTAAACTAATATATGACCAATTTCTTGTGTTGAATTGGTTTGAGATCTTCATTTTAAAAACTATTATACATTCTATGTGGATTGTGGAAAGCTATTATACAGTCACTCATAAGGCCTTGGTGCTTATTTCCCTCATTCTAATTCTTTTATAAGTACTACAAGTAACAGAAGTAATTGCCATTTATGAAGCTCACAGAGACAAATCAAAGCCTCAAATACAAGTGATCTACCTAATGCTGGAAAAATTATCTTAGAGATGAAGTCAACAGGGTATATTCTAGATACAGGGGCAGGATCAATCAATACATATGAGTTACCTGGAATACATCGATAGAATCATATAGTTACCCAGAAATTTGAAGGTGTTTTATGAAACCTCTGTTAGGGCATTCCACTGGGTAAAAGGACAGTACCATAGATAGTACTTAGTAGTATAGTGGCAAGTTTTAATAGTGATGTATAAGGTATTGGTGGAAGAATCATGACAACAAATAAAGAATGTATCATAGACCCCAAAAGACTAAAACAACCACCTCAAATTGAGCCTAAAAGGCAGTCTTAAAAGCACAAAAATAGTGTAGCTGGGCACTTTTGATAGTGCAAAAGATGCAGTAAGAGCCTATGATGATGCAGCTAGGTTTCATAGAGGGGAAAACACAAAATAAAATTTTGCAGAACAAAAATTACAGGAATATTCAAATAAGAAGCTCAAGCTCATCAAAAATTGCAAGGTTTCTTTTACTTCATCATGCATTGGCTAAAAGTAAAACTGCTCAGAAAAACCATAGTAGTGCAAATAAATTCCATGATGTTGGTGTTACTTCTTGTACTAAAGTAACATTGAGTCGTGTGAATCATCTGCTACTGTACCCTATCTCTCTTTTGGGCTTCCAATCTATAGCGTCACAACATTTTGCTGATTCTCAACTTAAACAATAATAATTGTCATTCTCTTAGGTTGAAGCTCCAATAAGATATTTAACCTAATAAAATAGTATGGTCCACGCATACAAATTGAAATCAAACATCTATGTACATTCCTATCATGCAATAAGGTTTAATCTCTGTACTACAGCTATTAGAATACCACTGTGAGAAATGAGCCAACCCCTTGAGAGGCTGCATATATTGCATTTCCCATACTCACTGCATATTCATTGTATATGCCTTTTATGGGCAAAAATAAAATTTGGATATTAAACAAGCCATTTGGGTGAGTTTTGTCTGTAGTGAACCCAAAACTGAAATTTTGCATTTTTTTTAATAAAGAAATGCCATCTGGGCTCACTAATTGTATGTGTGCAGTGATTGTATACACTATATTTTTAAGAAAACCTAGAAGTGAATTTGGTATTGTTTTTATTTTGAAGTCCTTCATGATTGAGTGATATAAGCTGGATGTACTCAGCCTGGGTGTGTAAAAACTAGTACTATAAACATACTGTATGGGTATGCAGCAATAGGTGTGCCCAAAAGTGATTTTTTTTGTATGTTTATAGATATACTTTCTGTTTGAGTAATACTTGGAAGATAAGTTTATTGCAATGTGTACTACAAGTTGGATCTACTTGTTGCATATTTAAAGCTGGAATAAGCAAGAGCTGGATATATTGATTTTTTTTTTCAAAGTTTTTTCTTCTTATTTATAAATATAGTATTATGGTTGTATACATAGGGCCCCATTCCAGACACAAGCGAAAGCTACCACAAAATATATACAAAATTTGTTAGAGAAATCTTATCCACTAGAGACCATACTACCTAAAAGATACCTATTTATTAGAGAAATCCTATCCACAATATACCATAGCTAAAACAGAAAACATCAAAACTCCTGGGACAATAATACTTTGGCTTTAAAACAAGATTATATTTCCCAGCGTGTGCCATACCACTTACCTGGAGGTGCAGTTTGTCAGCCTCTATAGTGTTGGGCCTTCTGCATTCATTACACCATGAAATTTCAAATTTATTACCACTTATGTGCATCAAAGAGCTCTTTTTTAATAGACCATTCCCCAAAAAGGGCATCATGTACCCACTGGTAATTTCCATTGTCCCTTGTCCATGGTTGCTACCATATTCCTCATCACTAAGTGCATATCTTGAAAAAATTCTTTCAATATCTGGACATCCACTTTCAGTAGACGGATTTCCTCCTGCATCATCTTTATATGTCTGTGCAGCATCCACTGATACTGGTATTTTCCCTTTCCTATAAGTTTATACCTCTATGCTCATTATCACTTCCTCATTGGCTGGACTTATAAAAAAAATATTGAAACCAAATACCACTCTTCTTATTAGTTTTGACAACTTCATT
>VDFB02122956.1:0-28238 GCA_007258455.2 Sequoia sempervirens
AATAGAATGTACACATTATAATGCAAACAATGTTCTAGGGCACGTTAGCCAATTTTAGATCAGTCCGGAACCATAAGAGTGTATCTTGTTATGTTTCAAAATGAATGGGACTAGTACACGCATGACCAAAGATAAATCATCATAGTACAACTTCTAGAGCACACCAATCTGAATCACCAAAGCACCAAAATCGAACCTTAATCAATCAACCAAGATATGTTGACATCAATGACAACCATTAATGACAACAATCAACAACATCACATTCCAACAGTAAGTTCATATTGAAGAAGAAGCTTCAAAAAGGATCCCTAAGAATCCTAAGCATATGTGCAAGAGAATCATTCTAAAGATCAAATCCTTTGTGAAAAAATAAATCATGTTTTGATAAGGAGAAAAGATGCAATGATAGAAGAACAAGTAAACCTATGCCTACTTTCTAAATTTGAACCTAAAACAATGATTGAAGCATGAAAAGATGAAAATTGGATCAAGGCTATGGAAGAAGAACTACTGTAGATTGAGAAGAATCATACTTAGGAACTTTTACCAAGACCAACAAACAAGAATGTAATTGGAATTAAGTGGTTATTCTAGAAAAAAATGAATAAGTATGGAGAAGTGGTAAGAAACAAGGAAAGGTTTATGTGTAAGGGCTACTCACAAGTAGAAGGAATATATTTTGATGAGACATTTTCTTTGATGGAAAGAATGGAAGCTATTAGGATGTTTTTTTATTTTTTAGAACATAAGGATTTCAATGTTTATCAAATGGATGTGAAGTAGATACTTTGTTGAGTGGTGAGTTGGAAGAAGTATACATTGAACAAACGAAAGGATCTTTGTTATCAGAAAAAATGGATATGGTCTGTAGATTGAAGAAATCATTATATGGATTGAAGCAAGTTCCCAGAGCTTGGTATGCAAGGTTGGATAGGTACTTGATACAACAAGGATTCAATAGAGGTATCATTGATCTAGTAATCTTTATTTAAAAGTTGAAAAAGATCAAATATTGATTGTGGTTGTGTATGTTGATGATATAATCTTTGGAGGAAATGAATCTATATAAAAGATATTTGTAGAAGAGATGCAAAAAGAGTTTGAGATGTCTATGTTTGAGGAGATGAATTTCTTCCTTGGAGTAATATTCAATCAGGAAGAGTAAGGTATATTCATTTCACAATCAAAGTATGTCAAGGAAATTTTGAAGAAGTTTGGAATGAAATATTATAAACAGATATGTACTCCTATTAAGGTTTAAGAAATATTTTTATTTCCTTCAACAACAAAAAGTTAGATTAAACCTTAATAAATATGTATTTAGAGTCAACAAGGATTATCTATTGTGTTTTAATAAATCTCATTGGGCTATTAAGGTTTATGTCATAAAGATCAATTATATTGTTAACATGTCCCCACCAAATAATCTTTAGTGACTTTCTAGCCTATAAGGGAAGATACAAGATATTAGAAGATTAATTATTAACTCACAATTGAACCATACCATCCATTAATATTTTGAAGAAATAAGCCAAAATTGATCCATACCATCTACTAAGATTTTGTGGTGTAATTTTCATACTAATTTCAATTCATGTATTCTTTTTAGAACTATTTTGAGGGAATATCTTAATAAAATTACATAGCAACTCTTGTCCTTTTCCCCTAGCCATAGGAAGTCAACTTAGAAGATTTTTTGTGAAAATTAATTAGATCTTGGTACTTAAACACATCCAATTAAAAAATGATTCATATCCTAGAATCATTCAACTCCTTAGATCTTGAAGGAGAATTCATTGTATGAATCTTTTAATTTGGAGAACCAAAAGGAATCTAATCTACATTTAAATCAACTAGGACATATGCATGCTTCAAGAGTGTTTTCTTTGATCTTCTACATGAACCTAAGGCCAATCTAATCAATGGGGTGACCTAGGAGAACTTGAACTTTTTGTTCCAATAATTGTCTTTGTTTATTTTTAAATATTGATAGTCCTTGAAAGTTAGAAAATAATATCAATTATTAAGAATTAGATCATAATAGTTTGTGTTGCTGCACAAGGAAAAATTTAGTGGCAAATCTTTGCCAATTGGCAAATTCTAGGAATTGGCCAAGTTGAAATTGGTGAATTTCTCGCACCCAACAGGGTGTCCAAATTGCCTAGATTTTACGAACTATAGGTCCAATGCATGTCCATTCACCAATGAGTTTTTTTTATGAGGCATATTTGAGCAAAAAATTATCCATTGTGAAACTACGCATTTCAATTGGACCGACTAATATTTTCGCCTGGAATCCTGAAAGCATTTAATAAAACACCTACATATTCACCAATAATATTAAAACAACATTGTATCATAATCCATTTCACCAATTAAAATTTACAAATAGTTGCTTGTGAAGACCCATTTTGCTAATTAAAATTTATAAATAGTTGCTCATGAGGACCTATTTCACCAATAACATTAAAAAATAATTAAATTTGAGGACACATTTCGCCTTGAAAATTACAATGTATTATACACATTGTATAAGCACACGAGGTTCACCAAATTTTTAATATACCATTTAAAAATCCCATGGAATTTGCCAAATATGGAATCATGGATTGATACAAATACAATCAAAAGTGTCATTTATTCTTACACATTTTGTTTGGTTCTACTTCTTGATTTAGAAGTCAACGAAAGCCGAAAATGTAGACTTAAAAGGTGAGTGATCATTTCTTCATGGTGTTATTAGTTATAATAATAAGTTTTTTTTATCTCTTTTCCATTCTTGCTTCAACAAAGTGAACCTTAGAACCAAACTCTAAAGTTTCAAAGTTTTTGAAACGTCCGACCCACCAAGTAGAAAGATGACCAAGAAAGACTTGCAACTCAACAAAGTGAACCATCAACCAAGTCGGGTAATCACGAAGTTATGAAAATTTAGAACTCTGTGACAAGGTTATAAAACTTTGAGGACTAGCGACTAAGTTTAGGAAAAGAAAAACATAATATATATTGTATTCCATGGTATTGGATTTTATATGTGATTTTGCATCATTTTTAAAGAACAACACTTATCACACTACTTATAAATTCCTATTGTATTGCCATTCACACAATATTTGATAAATAACTAAAAGGAATATTAATATTTTTAATCCATTCCTTGAACATAAATAAATACAATCGAAAGTGTCATTTATTCTTATACATTTTGTCCGGTTATGAGGTTCTACTTCTCGATTCGGAATTCAGCGAAAGCTGAAAACGTAGACTTAAAGGTGAGTGATCATTTCTTCATAGTGTTACTAGTTAATATAATAATAAGTTTTCTTTATCTCCTTTCCATTCTTTCTTCCATCTAAAAGATGATATTGAGTAGGGAATGGGATCTATATTATTATTCTTTGTCCTTAAACAAGAAGACATTTTTTCCAGTTTTTATTTGAAGTGAGAGATGAATATGTCAAGTGACTTGAGCAACAAGGGTAAGGCTCCTGCTGCTCCTCAAGCTCCTCAGGGTGGTGAAGAGACTCCTACCACTCCTTAGGCTCCTCAGGGTGGTGAAGAGACTCCTACTACTCTTCAGGGTGGTGAAGAGACTCCTGCCACTCCTTAGGGTGGTGAAGAGACTGGGAGGCCATCAAAACACCAAAAAATTAGACATACCATATAGTCTTACTTTGGAATTGCCAAAGCTTCTGATCTATCAGGTCAAGATGGAGGTACATCATCAACTCTTCCACCAAATATTGGTAGCATTCACAATACCTCACCACCATCGGAAGGTCAAGTTGAGATTGTTATTGATTTAAATCAAAATGTATCAAATCAAGATGGCAATACTGTAGAAGATGTTCCAAGGGATACCCTAGGCCCAGTTAGCCAGAATGAGATAATTGAATTGGATGATGATGATGATGTTGGTAGCAAGAAAAGGAAAAATAAACCAAAAATGGGGCGCGAGTGGGAAATGACAAGGATTTTTCAACTTGGTTGGTTGTCAAAGTACCCATGGTACTAGTGGGGATTTGGAAATGTGGAAGATCCAAGACATTGTAGCTAAAGATTGACACTATAGAAAAGCATATAGGTAAAGTTTATGAAAAACAAATCATAGATGGAAAGGAAGAATTAGTCGTACAATGGAAATCAAAGGAAGAATGTCTTCATATTAGGTATGTCGCGGATTATGAAGAGCATGAAAAAATAATGTCAACATTGTTGCATGTAAAGGTACACTTGAGGCTCAATTTGGAAAAGCAATGGAAGAAGAAAATCTATCAAAAACTGTTCAAATGAGTGTTGTTTTTCATATTTTGTCCAGAGGGCATCCTATGACAGACTACCCAAAATATTCTGGTTTATTATCTTATTTGAATTTTCCTCACTATCCCTACTCACATTGGTCAGTAAACACTGGATGGGATTGGGAAAACTGTCTTGTTGAAGTGGAAAAGGAAGATTTAAAGGATAAAGTAAAAGAGTGAAATTTCATTGCATTATCTTTAGATGAAGTTACTACATTAGACAATACTTCTTTGGTTTGTATGAATTTGTATACTATACAAGAACATGTTCACCAAGCTCATATTCTTTGTGTTCATAAAATGAAGAACAATTCAAAATCGCAAAATATATTTGAACTAGTCAAAAAATATTTGAATGAAGTTGCAAGTATGGATGAGTTGACAATTGCGAAAGAGTTGGTGTGTGTAGGAGCTGATGGAGCTACAATGATGCAAGGTCAAAGGATTGGTGTTTGCACAAAGTTACAAACTACTTGTGCACCATACATGCTTGGAATTCACTGCATGGCCCACGAAATGAATTTAGCATTCAAAATTGTAAGCAAGTTTCCTACAATATCAAAAGTTAAAAATCTAGTTTGCAAGATCCACGCATACTTCTGTTGAAGTCCTAAACATTTTGTTGAGGGAATAACACTAGGAAAAAAGCTTCTCAAGGATGTCGATACCAGATGGATCTCCCTGCATTGACCAACGTAACGAGTTCTTTCAAAATATCAATCCTTGATTAGAGTGATGTACGAAAATAGCAGCACAATAGACAAAGCTCTTGACCTCTTACATAGGTTAAGCGATATAGAGACACTCTTGACTTTAACTAGTCTTCTCCCCATGGTATATGTGATGAATGAGCTTGTGAAGAAATCCCAAGATAGAACTATGTATATTAATGAATATGCCAATCTTTGTAAACATACATGCTTGGCCCTCGATCATCTATATCTAGATCTAACACAAGATTGATCTATATACGGATCTAGACAAGATTGCAGTTTTTAAATGCTTAATTTCAACAACTTTGCGGAATTACAAATTCATGCATATATCAACGTAATTATGCATTAAAAGAACTGAAACTTAAAGTGACAAATCAGAACATAAGAGAGAGGAGAGAAGTGCAAACAAATTGGTAACGGAGTTTGTCACAAATGTGACTACGTCTTCGGGTCCACTCCAATAGAGAGGCCGATCTGATTAACTCCAAAATCAATTACAAATAATGCACCAAGACCATCAGTTCGGCAGCATAACAAGGCTCCGACGTACAAAAGTGGCTTGAAAAAAATCTCCAGCACCTCTCTTTCGTGTCACCTTAGCTCCAAGACCTCATCACCTGGAAAAAAATTGATTAACTCCTAAGAGCATACCCCCCTCATTTTATACATACAATTAGCCTAATTAGGCTCAACAAATGAAATAAATGAATAACTCCCCTTCAAAAATTCGTATACTGAATTACTTGTCTTCTGTAGCCTTTTGGTTTAGGAAGTTGAGGTGGGTTGTGTTTGTTTTTGGCCTTATAGGCCTTTTTGGTCAGGCTCGGCCAACAATAGTTTCTCAAAACAAACTGAGCACACAATATTTATCAAATGCTAATGGTGGCCTATCGGTGGAATACAATTTTGGTGAACGGTTGGTCGGGGGTTCCAACCACGCCAACCACCTTTTGTCTTGACCTCCAAACCACATACACAAGAAAACAAACTGAGCAATGTAAATATTGAACAAACCGTGGCCGGTGCAACAGTGAAAATGGCTGGCGGTTTACTGTGTGGTCACGGGTTCAAACCCATTCAACAAACTTTTGTTTCAATAGACCGACGCCGACGAAGGAAAATGCATGAAAGAAATAGGGCCACATGTCAACCACTGACTCGCTGTCGAAACCACCTGTGTGCCCATGTGTATAACGACCCGTCCACGTGGCAGAATGCTATTCCCTATCGACGCTGACGTGGACGTCACTCTTCCTGCCATGTGTCCATTATTGGTTGCTGTCGATGACACGTCATCGCACACTTGTCCTCCACCTGGATGCCATGTCAACTCTGACGTGGATGCCGACTGTGATGCCATGTCATGTACGATCTGCCAACTCACCATGCCACGGGAAGTACGGATGCCACATCATTGTACGGACATGACATGTGTCAACACTTGGTTGGTCCACATCAGATTTTGTACCATGTGCTGACGTCAGCTGTACGGATGATGACGTCATCAGTGTACCCTCTGTCCACCAAGTCAATTTGAAACTTTGACCGCTGATAACTCTCGCATACGATGTTGGATTTTGATGAAATGAACATCGTCAGAATCATCTCGACGAGCTCTTCAACTTGACACTGCGTCTATTGATTTCTAAAACAATCATTTTTTTGCTTCTTGGATGCCCCTAATCCCAGTTTGACCGAAGGTTTGACTGGCCATAACTTGTACAAACTGACTCCTTTTCGCTCCATTCGAGTTGCGTTGGAACCAGGACATCGAGCTCTTTCTAATGGTGTAGATTCTAGAGAAAAATGAGATACTTCAATTTCCACTAAAAATATCCACCGGATCAAAGATGGTGCAAATTATTTCATGTGGAAGAAAATTACTGATTCGAATGATCCTGATAATTATTTATAGTTTAATGCAAGTAGGAACTTATGCATCTGTGTATGTGGATATGAGATGCAAATGTACCAATGTAAGACAGCTAGGCACTCTAGCAGAGAAGTAGCTATTAACGAGGAAGATTTTCAAGGCATTGTTAAATCTGTTGGTGATAATTTGAAGGAAATTGCAAAATCTCTTTCCTTAGAGATTCATGAAAGATTCCATCGACATGAAATACTTGAAGCCATGAGTATTTTGTATCCTCAATTTTGGGCAAACTGAGATAACCCAAAATATTTTCATGCTCAAGTAAAAATCTTGATTGAACAATTTTTGAAAACTGTAACATACAATGAGTAGAAAATAGAAGGAATTTTAGATGAAGCTAAGCTTAGAAAAAAATGTAGGGATTTTGCAATAGCTAAGAAGGACCAGTATAAATCCATGGGAAAGGACAAGCCCTTTGTACTAGGATCAATAAAAAAGGTTTGGAAAAACTTAGGTCAGAGTGAAATATTGTGTGGTTTGATATCAAAATATTTCAAACTTGCTGATTTATGTCAAACAATGATATTGGGTTTGGTGGAGGATGAGAGAGTTTTCAATACATTGGGGTTTTTGAAATCAAAGTTATAAGAAACAAACTAGACAGGAATCTAAAAAATTCTTTGAGGATGAAAGGAACTACATATAATGTTAGAAATTTTCCTTTTGAAAGGGCACTTGCAATCTAGAGGTCCACATGTGAAAGAAGAGGGACCGGGTTGTGAAACATTCCAATTCTAAAGGTTGGTACTGGTGGCACTGATAGTGGAAATGGGACTGGGACATATGACATTGACAAAAATGACACAATGAATGTTGAATTTGAGACACAGGCTGAAGAAAATGAAGAGCATACTTGGAATAAAATTCAAAATGACTCTTTTACTTTATTTGATGATGAACGTCAATTTCAGGACCCCAAGTCCATTTGGGAAATGGAAGAGAATTAGCAGCTTTTAGGTATTTATACTGCACTTCATGGATCCTAGGATTAGTTTCCAATTCCATTGTTCCATATTGTAGTTGATGATATATTTTATATTGTATTCAATGAAATTGTGAATCATTGCACTTCATGAATCATATTCCAAAGTCAAACTGTAGTTGATGATATTTTATGTTGTATTCCATGAAATTGTGATATTTTATATTTTATATTGTATTTTATATTTTACATTAGTCCGTACATAACATTCAATGAGGTGTTATATGACGACACCTTTGAAAGGTTAAGGCAAGATAAGTCCATAATGTCGTGTGTTCACTGAAACTTGGAACCTTAGAACCAAAGTCTGAAGTTTCAAAGTTTTCCAAACCTCCAACCCACCCACTAGAAATATGACCAAGAAAGACTTGCAACTCAAAAAAGTGAACCATCAACCAAGTCGGGGAATTAAGAAGTTATGAAAAATTAGAGCTCCGCGACAAGGTTATTAAACTCTGAGGACTAGCGACTAAGGTTAAGAAAAGCACCAAAATTGCCACTTTGAGTGATAGTAACCACAATAATGAAACTAACCAAAAATCCATCATTCCAATTCCAATAATAGATAATCCACGAAAAACTACTCAGCAAAAGCAAAATAAATCCACACACCATAACTCAAACTCAAAGGTTAGGTCTAAAACACTTGCAACTCAGTTTCTCAACAAAGTGAACCAAGTTGGGGAATCGGGAAGTTATGAAAATTTTGAACTCCACGACAAGGTTATAAAACTCAGAGGACTAACGACTAAGCTTGTTTTGTTCCCTTATTTTGAGTCTATCCATATCTTCTCTCCAATTGTAACATTTTACATGAATTATTAATGAAATATGATCAATGATCTTTCATTAATCTTCTTTGTCATTAATATTATGCATTGATGTATGTTTTAATTCTGGCTTTGGTTTAATGAACTAGTTAAAGTACCTTGATTAAAGCATGAATTCATATAAATGTTTAGTGGATATGCTAAGTAGTCATGGAGATTGAGTATTGATGTGTGAATTGTAATGCAATTTCACTAAGATTATGGATGCCTAGAATTAAAATCACCTTATAGTTCATATTTTAATTGTGTTAAAAGTAAAACTTGAGCATGTGCTTAGCGATTCATCACTCAACTCAATGCTTATTAGATTAATAACATATTAACAATAGTATTAGTAGCATATACAACATTAAACATCAACAATCGTTTAAAGTGTATCTAGAAGTTGAAACCACTACTAGACTTTTTCTTTAATTAATTGGGCTTATTTATGCCTGAAATAACATAAAATGTGTGATTTTCTTTCGTATGGTTTATGACATAGAGCAAACCCACTTCACAATTATTTCATTGAAGGGAAACCCTAGAGATATCAATGCAAAGGAGAAAGAGATCTTGCAATAGGGTTCTCCTAGGGTCTGATTAGGAACTAAAGAGAGGTTCACCACCAAGCTAGGGCTTGGAAAGACAAATGCAATACAAATCAAAATACTTAAATCTAACACAATGTAATCTTTCACTAAATGACCTAAAAATGCACATAAAACAAAACAAAAAGCTACAAGAAGAAACATGTGCACCTAGAAATTTGAAGATGATTGGATGAAGCTCTAAAATGCTAAAAACACTAATTTTAAACCCTGTTGGGACTAATATGCCAAATTGGGCAATTTAGTCCTAGAATTGGGTTTCTGTGCAGGAACTAAAATCTAGAAAAAGGGTATTTGAAACTATAGAAATCTAGAAAATTACCTAAAATTCCTGACTCATATGCTGAAACTGGCATATTAGTCTAGTTAGGGTTTTCTAAAGCTTCAAAGTCTAAATCTGCTTATAATGTCTACTTTGTCCTTCGTAGTTGGTTTATGAATTTGAAACCCTAATTTGTAACCTAGAGAAGTCTTCCAAGTATCTCCACTGCAAGGTGACAACTTTGACAACTTTGAACACTTTGAGAACTTTCTCCAAACTTGTTCTTCAATGTTTCTTCAACCTAGACCTACAAATCACACACCAAAGAGAGGGAAAAAATGTTGTGTTGTTAGTGGAAAGGGGTTTGCCTTGGTCAAACCCTATTTTGGTAATCAAACCTTGAAATGGAATGAAATAGGAATGGAGAATGATGAATGAATAAAATATGATGTTGCAACTCACCAAAATCTAGTAATAAATTGTTGCAAGCATGTATGAAGTGGCTCCAATGGATGTAGATCTTCTTTCTTGAATATGATAGGTCTTGAAATGAATGGTAGCTTGAATCATGAAACCCAAAACCCTAGGTGGGACCCATACGCCCAAGGTGGCATATGAGTCCCAGACCACCAAATATGGGCCACACAACCTAAAAACACTTGAATTATGATTGGATGTTGATTTATGTTGGGATCATCCTCAAAAATATGTATTAAATGAGGCTTGTAGATGCAAAATAAGGCCAATTAAAGTATAAAGAAGCCCAATTATTTAATAAAACTATAGAAAAGTGTGAAAGTGGTTTACAACACTTTACAACACTCTAAATAAGGCATCAATAAGCTCATTTAGTTCACAAAGGCCCAAGACCTAATGTGAATATGTTAGACATATTACAACACTAAATCAAGGCCATGTTAGGGAGTACTTTTCTATCATTACAATGCCTTAATTCATCCCAGTTTGCATCTACAAGCCTTATTTAATGCATCTTTGTGTGGATAATCCTAACACTTATCAAATAACCAATCATAATTCATTGTTTTGCGTCATGTGTTCCTGATGTAGTGATCTGGGACTCATACACCACCTTGGGCGTATGAGTCCCACCTAGGTCTTGGGACCTAATTTTAAATTTCACATTAAACAAGACACTTCTTGGAGTTTGTTTCCCATGTTTAAGCCACTGGGATTCATACACCACAATTGGTGTATGAGTCTTGCTTTAAGTAGGACCTATTTTGAATTTAATTCTTGGCGAGATTTTATTCTCCTAGATGTAATGTTGGCTTATAGTGTTGTAATTTTGGGAATTTTGGCATAAACAAGTATAAATACAAGGTTATTTCACACAGTTTCATCCTAAAACTTTATAAGCAATCAAGAGCACCTTCACAAGAGCATTCAAGGTTATATTCTTCATCATTTGTTGTAGCAATTCAAGATCCATCATCATGTCAAAGGCATAATACATTAAACATGTTGTTGAGGGTATGTGCAGGATCATCATGGAAAAAATAGGCCCTTAAGTGGAAAAAAATTCAGAAAAGTCAAAGTTAGACAACTTGACGTAAAAATTTGAATAAGTTATCTATATTATTTCAAAAATATATAAAAATAGAATTTGTAGCAAATTGAATGTAGTTTCTAAACTACTAGGTTTATTTATTTTAAAACTATTTGGTGAAATTTTGAAATTTCAATCATGAGTACTTAAATTCGTGGAAAAAATAAGAAGTAGGTGTTTGTCTAACCACCCTAACCACAATAAAATGATAAAAAAATTATAAGATTTTAGATATAAGTAGAGGACTCATGTCCAGATGTGAAAAAAAAAAAATTCCAAGTAAATAATTAATTGTGAATTTTTATTACAACTTTTAAAAAATATAAAACTTGTATGTCTAACCACCTTAACTTGGTCAAAACTTCATGAAATTCAATTTTGTTTTTTAATCCTATAGCATACTCTGAAGCAGAATGTGACACATGTTTAGGATTCAAAAATGTGATACCATTTGAAATCTATAGATTTTTTCTCAATCAACCTATCAATCAAGACTTTTAGTCATAATTCAAATAAAAAAATGAATAATAATTATTTATTAAATTCAAAATAAAGCATAATTTATATTGGTGGAAAGTTGAAAATCTCCTTTAAAACCCTTTTCATTTCATCAATTTTGGGTAAAAAAAGTAGTCAGCCACATGGGCATCATATCACTTACATATTGCCACTTTTTGGCCCATCATGATCCTGCACATACCCTTGAGCTAGTGTTGTGATGTAGCATTCAATATCCAAGTTAAGAATTTTTCTACATCTATTTCAGGATCAAGATCTACATTCTTCATGGCCACTTCATGTTAGATTGCAAATTTACATTTCAAGACATCATTCAAGGTATCATTGTTCATGTTTCCACTAGTAGAATTTGGCAAATAAATGATTATGTGACTAAAGCTTTTAGTCACAAAAAATAAAAAATGACTAAATTCTACTTTTTTTGTAACTCAACTATAAATGAGTAAATAAATGACTAATTTGCTTGTTCACTAAAAATTATTTAGTCACACAGATAAAAATGAATAAATATTTAGTCATTTATTTAGTCACAATCCATTTGAATAAATCATTTAAGGAATCAAGAATATAGCCTGCCAAAATACTCTAAAACTTTAATAAACATATTCTAAAACATTCGTCGAAATCTTATTTTCATGTGTAACCCATCAGGATGGAGTTTTTCATTTTAATAAGCATACTCTAAAACCTTCGTTGATACCTTATTTTCAGGCATAGCCTGCCAAAATGGAGAAGTGTTTTAGTAAAGAATGATAGAGAATGGTAAGGAGATGTGCACGACATGAGGCATAGGATTCATTGCTACTTATCTCATTCTCGCTCTACTCAACAAGGGTTACATTGTTCATGCTAATGTTTGTAATCTAGGTATTTTATTGACATATATTTGCATAATCTCAAATTCCTTTAAATGCTTTTGAAGTATCAATGTATCCTACATAGGGTTTAGAATGATTTCTTTTAATTTAAAAAAATAAATAAATGATGTATTTTCCTGCGATTAGATAATATGGAGATCTCCTAAATCTTCCCCAACACATTGTCCTCTTTTGCATTGTATTCATTACTCCAGTTGCTAGGGTTTTGCATGTGACATCTTTAATATCTTCATGATCCAATGACTTTTAAATAGATTTCAATCTTTGATTTAATATTTATCATGGTAACCCTTGAGTTCCATAATCCACCTTCAATCTCTTTTAAGAACGTTGTCTTAAGCTAGACTGCATAGTACATGCATATAAAGAAAGTCCTTCATACCTTCCATTGTTCCAAACGACCACTCGTTGCCTTACTTAAAATGTTGCCTCCATAAGCACAATAACATGTTTTAAAATCATGGTTGCTAGTGATTGACCATTAAGGTCACTACTTTCATCAAGATACAATGAGATTTTTGTCTTCAAACTCAAGGCATTATGCAAGATAACATTATGAATTGTTTTTTGTGTACAATTTGATTTTCTTGCACATTTACTACTTTTCTAACTTCCTTTAAGACTAGATATTGCACCCTCAACTGCAATCTCAAACAACTCACTTACTATCACTTGAAGATTCCTTTCATGAGCATCCTTCTATAAAATCAAACTATTCCCTATAGATTGCCTACTTACTTATAACTACAGGGGACTCATTGTTTCATGGTATTGTGGGTCTTAAGATCCTTCAACCTTATTGTCACTACTTCACAATCCACAAGGTATTATTCACTATTCTCTCATCTTTGATGAGTCTCAAAACATTGCTCAAACATGAAATCCACTACCTCCATTATACAATGGCTAAGAAGAAACATTGAACTTGTGATTACCACTATTACTTTGTTTGGATAGTCATTCCTTGATTGCATTTTCCTTGTCTAACACTACCAATAGCATTTGAAAAACCCTTAAGGCTAGTAAGGGGGTAAGAGGACTCACTATTAAAATCTCCACTTTATTATGCAAGGTTTGAGCTTTATTATCTTGTCACTACTCAGCCTCTTTTTGACTATCACACCTCAAGTGATTGTCATTCTTCTTACCATAGATTGCATTTACAAATGTCACTGAGCTACACAATGTGCTTGTTATTGGCTACAATGTCTCAATCTTTTTGGTATTGCAACCTCACTAATTCACTAGAGTTATGGTTTATGTTTCTACGGAGGCCTAGGGTTTGTACCCTAGTCATGCTCTTACCAATGATTCTATTGGTATTAAAAAACAACCTTAAATCTTGAGTTAGAAAATTAGTTATCTTGACAGGGTTGTGTTATGATCTTGGATTGTATCCTAGATTGTGTGGGAAGCTTGTGTTTGATCATTAAGGTATGTAAACCTAATCAAGGAAATGTATCCTATATAGCATGGGTCTTGCTTTAATACTTTCCATAATAGTTATTAGCAAATCACATTATTATAGTTTGTGGTAACCCAAGATTTCATTCAAGTATGCAAAAAACTTGGTTTGTAGTTTAAGTTGTACACTTTCAAGTAACATTCATAAGGTTTTGAAAATATTGATCACTCTCTAGAATAGCCCATTAAGCATGGGTTGTGCTTGAATGCACTATATAATTGATATAACACAACCACTTTTTATATCAACCAAAGTTATAGGCTCTGTATTGCAGCAAGAGGTAATTTCTCTTGGATCATGCTATCATTACATTGTAACGTGTTAAACTTGAGTCAAATTGAATACACCTAATGATGATTGAAACCTAATTGTGATGACAGTGATTTGTACTTGAATTGTGCTCATATGAGTGCCTTCATTTCTATCACAACATAGCCACATTAAACTTGGGTCACACATGAATACATCTTGTATTTGTTATAGCACAACTATGCCACATGACCAATAGATTTATGGATCACATAATTGCAATCACAAAAAAATGTTCCTTGGTTGAGCTCTTATGGTGATTCCATTACTGTTTTATCATAACCCTTTGGAATTATATTGCTCAAATCCTTACATTCCTTATTTTCTCTTTGGATGGATGGCTTCATGGATTTTCTGTGATTTGTACAACTTTTGTTTTGATAGTAAATGACATCGGATTCTTTCTAAAGGTGAAATGATTTATTATGGTTTTATGGTGACTTTGAGTTTTATTTCAAAGGGGTTAATATGTGAAATTTTTATGTGCAGAAGAATAGATTGTGATGCAACGCCTGGTATGATTATTCAAGAAAAAATTGGATTGTTATTGGTGACATAACCAAGTTGGAGAGTACCTGAGCTCTGTGAAACACTTACTGCGTTTTCACTGGAAGTAGAACTCTGTGTGTAGGAATTCTCCAATATCCAACAGTAAGTTCCTAAGCATTCTAAAAGAAAAATCATAAATTTTATTGGTCCAATTGGAGATCCAATTTTGAGGTCACGAGCTCGACAAAGAAAGTCTTACATTCTAAAGATAAAATCATAACTATGGTCCAATTTGAGGTCCAATTGTAAGGATTTGTCTTTTTAATTATACTTTCTGACATTTGGCTTGATACACATTGTTACTTTAGAATTATGGTATTGCTTTTCTTCTAATGTTTTGAACCCTCATTTCAAGGAAGAGCTCCAAAGATGGTTCCTTCATATGGAGACTACACTTTTCCACTATAGGATCCATCTAGAAACACCAGAAGCTCGGGTATTGTCATACTCAAGTACAACAGAGTTTGAGGTGAATTGCGCTTAGTATTTATGCTGATATGGATGTTATAGCCCTCAGAAGTTAATTGTTGTAGCATACCGTATAAGCTAAATAGTTTTCATGTACCATTATTTCAAATTCTAAATTGTTATACCTTATTCTAGGAGCAAATCATAGGGAAAGTCTATACATAAGACACCATTGTTTCAAATTAAAAATTGTTGGCTCTTTCACAATTTTTTGCTTCATTTATTAAATGATCTAAGACAGTCTGCTATATAGAAGATGCTCTCAAAATCACAGTAAAATCCTTTATTCCAGGATGACTGTTTAGAATCTTTCCCATCATAACAATGAAAAAAAGCATTAGTCATTAACTTGAAATTTGCAGGTAACTGAAGTTCTTCATCAAATTCTACTTTTCCACTCTCTTTTCCATTTTGAATTTTATTCCCAATTTCATCCATGGAGAACTTCCTCAGCCTGTAGATCCTTTTGTTATCCATAACTTTACCAAGTTTCAAGGATAGCTTGGAGTTTTTTCCCAAGCAACAATTGACAAAATTTGGCCTTACCTCGCATCTTGATCTAGTAAGGCCAAATTTTGTCAATTAAT
This sequence comes from Sequoia sempervirens, assembly GCA_007258455.2. Classification (NCBI taxonomy): domain Eukaryota; kingdom Viridiplantae; phylum Streptophyta; class Pinopsida; order Cupressales; family Cupressaceae; genus Sequoia; species Sequoia sempervirens. Next base: position 15,960 of record VDFB02122956.1, read on the forward strand.
GTTTGGGTAAGAACTCAAGCTATCCTCTACACCCTGCAAAGTTAAGGGCCATTGTGGTATGTGCGTGGATCACTGCGGAAAAAATAGGCCCTTAAGTGGTGATGAAATCTCAGAAATCAAAGTTAGTAAACTTGGACGTAAAAAATTGAATACATTCATATTATTTCAAAAATATGTAAGAATAGAATCAGAGAAATTGAATGTAGTTTATAAACCAATAGGTTTATTTCAAAAATCTATTTGGTGAAAAAATTGTACCAATGTAGTAGTAATTTTAAATTTCTGTGGAAAAACTAAGAAGTAGGTATGTCTGCTTTTGACCACCCTAACCACAAATGATAATTATTTTTATAAGATTTTAGATATAAGTAGAGGACCCAAGTGTCTTGATGTGATGCATTTTTTTTGCAATTTTTTGAGTAAATAATTAGTTATGAATTTTTTAATACAACTTTTAAAAAATATAAAACTCATATGTCTAACCACCTTAACTTGGTCAAAACTTCATGATTTTTTTTTTTTAATCTTATATTATAAGCATAGAATGTGACACATGTTTCAAAAAAAAATGTGATACTATTTGAAAGCTATAGATGTTTTTCAATCAACCTATCAATTAGGAATTTAATCATAATTAAAATAGAAAATGAATAATAATTATTTGTTAAATTCAAAGTAAAACATAATTTATATTGGTGGAAAGTTGAGAATCTCCTTTAAAAACCCTTTTCGTTTCATCAATTTTGGGTTAAAAAAAAGTCGTCAGCCACATACCCTACACATACCCATCATATCGCCACTTTTTGGCCCATGATGATCCTAGACATACCCAACAATAGGATCTACAAGCTAAGGACATTCTTCATGGATGAATTGAGAATAAAATTTAGAATGGAAAAGAGAGTGGAAAAGTAGAATTTGATGAAACTCTTGCAAAGTTCATATTAATGAATGATGCTTTTGTTCATTTTTATGATGGGAAAGATTTTGAACAATCATCCCAGAATAAAGGATTTTACTATGATTTTGAGAGAATCTTCTATACAACAGGCTATCTTAGATCAAATAAATGAAGTAAATAATTGTGAAAGAACTAACAATTTTGAATTTGAAACAATGGTGTCTTATGTATAGACTCCCCTTGTGATTTGCTCCTAGAATAAGGTATAGCAATTTTGAATTTGAAACAATGGTATATGAATAACTATTTAGCCTATATGTTATGCTACAACAATTAACTATAGGTTAGAACATATCCATATCAACATAAAATAGCAGGTGCCATTCATCTCAAACTCTGTTGTGGTAATTGCTTTGTAGGGAATTTTGCACTCCATGAACATTCTCTATGCACATTAGTATGTTAGTTATTATCTCGATCTCCTTTGTGATCAAAATAATAGTGAAGTCCATAGCATAACTCATGACTAATTTGCAGTGCTATGATCCAGTGCTCTTTTACTTCTTACTCATTGTGTTCTCAATCACCATGTGAAAATGACTTAGAGGACAAATCTTTGTCACCATTTGACAGTAAATTTCATTGTTTTTGGATTGTTTGTTATGGTTCAATCACTATTTGACAGAGTTCTTCCTTTCTCAATCCTATAGGATAGAGGATAATTCACAGTTTACAACTCTCTAGCAATGATCACCAAGTGGATTTTTATCAGATATTGTAGTTGCAAGTTCCACTTCAGATCACCAAAGCCTTCACAAAAACTTTTGCACAACCACTGCAACATCACACAGTTGTTGTTGGGCCTTCACGGTGATGTGAATGGCTCATTAAGACCTCCATGCTACCCTATCCCACTCTTCTCTCTTCCCTGTTCCATCTTTGTTTGGGTTTCCCAAATCATTGTATAAATCATAATCATACACTCTATCCCACTCTTTTCTCTTCCCTATTCCATCTCCTATCAGGTTTGTCAGCTCCTCATTCCTCCACTTTAATAGAGTTGGAGGAGTCTCACAAGGGAGATAACTCTACAAAAAAAAAAACTTTCTTATGGATCGTGTAATCTACAAAAATAAGTTTTATGGTCAAAAAAATATATCATAATGATCTATGTGTTTACCCTATTGGAGAAAAAGATTCGATCTTTTTTATAGTGAGATGCAGGATACACCCAAGAATAGATCTAAAAATATCATATTTTTAAACCTTCAGATCTTTGAGATCGTTGTAGATTTGATTTGATTTTTGTACAACTAGACAGATCTAAAAAACTATTGCTTAAAAATGATGTAAATGAAAATGTTATTTGTTCAGAATAATCTAAGGGTTTTATTTTTCACTTGCACAATTTTTTTTGTCTACCTTAAGATAACCATTAAAATTATCATTTTGTTAATCATAATATTTCATTGTATATTTGTATTTTGTTAGATTGTATTAGATAGTTAATGGTTAAGTTTTTAAAAAATAAATAAATTCAGCATAATATACTTTCCATGTACTTTTCATCACTTGTAAATCTAAATTTTTGTTACTTTTTGTGATCATCAAAAATAGAGATTATTTTAGTCTCTGTGAAATATTTTCATGCATGTTTGAGATCTCTACAAGGTGATGAAAAATTCCCTAGGGTTTGGTAGGGTCTTGAGTATCATTATTGTTTTGATGGTAATGTTGTCACTAAGTTCTCTCCTTGCCCAAATATAGTCACATGAGAAACTACCATGATGCTCTTGACTGTAAATTACTTTGTTCTCCCTAACTTCTCACTATAGGTCTGATTCTTCAACTCTACCAAATGCCCTTCCATCTCAGTGTCTTTTCATGCTCTTACATATATTCTCTTATGAATTTATCCTTATGACTCTGAAAGCTATCACTAGGTCTATTATGATTGTTAGGTCTTTGAGGGTATATGATTTTCTACTATGAACTCTTAGATTGTCATACTTTTGATGAAAATTCTCCAAGGATGTTTTCTCACTAACTTAACTCTCTGTATTTTCTCCATTATTCATTGAAAATTCATGGTTTCTAGTTAACTATTTATTGGTGTAACCATTGCCATGTTTCTTGGGACTATCATCCCTATAGGATAGTTTCCTTATAGATTTGAATGTAATTTAAAAGGTTCCCATAAATATTAACAAGTTTTATAAGACTGTTGTGTCAAGGTAGTAGATGGTCATGAAAAATTCATAATACCGCCATACTGCAAGAGCCAATAAGACATAGTGTGGTGTAGCAGTAACATCCTGCATTACCACAAAGGTCGAACAATAAATGTGCAACATGGAGGTAAATCAAATACTTCTCCCACATCCCTACAAGAACCAAGAAGACACAATGTGGTGTAACAGTAACATCTCGCATTACCATGAAGGTTGAGCAATAACAGTGTGGTGTAGTGGTAACATCCCACATCAGTGCAAGGATCATGTCAAAATGGTGCGGTGTCACGGTTAAACTATAAAATGAAATATCACATTTCTTTGAGGCATTTTTTTGAAATAGTTCACTTTCCTTGTGTATATTGCTTCCACATTTTCATGTATGTCTAACAGGGAACTTGTAACTACAACATATGACAAAAAAATCCTTGTTGTTATGCTTTGATGGATGTCCTTCATTATTACTGGATATTTGATGTAGTGCACATTATTATAGTGTAAGCCTACTTTTCATATTGTTTCATTTAGCATTACCAATATTCTACGCAAGAACAATGTCCCTATTTAAAATGATGGAAATGGTTCACATCTCTTAGAACAATTTCTCTTTCAATAATCTTGGAGATGAATTTAGATGTAGTGTGAAAATAAAAACATACTCGAAGGTTCTTAAAAATTCTAATATTTGTACTAGGGGCCATGTTTAACAAACCAAATGCAATTACTAACTTTTCATTATGGTGGCAGATAAATGATTCTTTTTTCTTCTATTCCACAACATTAAGTAAAAGTATTGAATCTAGAAATACCTTGTTGCCTTCATTTTCCAAGCCAATTTCTCCAATTTTGCATAGATCTCCCATGTTTTTGGATATGATCTATCTCCTACACAAAAAAACATGTACCATTTTATGCCCTTCAATTCAACTACATGTAGGTATCTTTTTAATTCCTCTATCTTTCATCAATATCCTTACTATTTGAACCTCACCACACCCTCCCACTTCTGCATAGATGTTTTATAGAAGAACATAAGTTGCAACATTTTTAGGATCCAACTAAAAAACTAGTGTTGTTGGAATACTCAACCTATATTCATATATGATCCATAGGAACCAAAGGTTTAACTAGCATCTCAGTAATAATGTTTAGGGTGTCCTCAAGATAGCTAGTATGAGCACAAAGGTCAACCATGCACACCTAATGATCAACTATATATGTAATGCAATAAGGGTTACAGACGTGTGAAGTATGTGCAACCATCATCCACTAAACCTACATGACTGCATGTATCTAGGATACAAGCAAAGTTTACAATGTCGATGTTCTAGAGTGCTTCATTAATTCAAATATTTTGAGAGCTTGCTTGCAAAATCCATTTTCTGCACATATCATTTCCTTCCATGAGATGACATATCTTTAAGGAATTATGTCAAACAATTCATTTTGTATTACATTTTGGTGTCAAATCTTTGGTAATTATGGTTAGTTTCATTACATTCAAATTCTGAATTATGGGAAATTATATATAGTAAATAGATTAATGGTTGTTTAGATAGTGAAATTAGCTCTCTTAGAAATTAACTGAAATATCTAGAAGGATTATTTTAATTAAAGAGGATTTTGTGGTTATTTTTGTAACAATGATTTTACAGTGCAACTATCTTTCTATTTTCATTCAAGATACAAGTCATCAAATTCAAGCACATACCAAGAAGACGGTATTCAAACCCTCAACCTCAATTAGTTTAGTCTGTTTACGTGGGGATATTAAGGAAGTTGCTAAAAAATGAATATATATCATTTTTTGTTTGTGAAGGAGAATCCTGTGAGATTCAATATAGCAATGGATCAATATCTGGTTTCTTAAGTAAAGATGATGTCACAGTTGGGAAACTTGTTGTGGAACATCAGGTTAGTAATTTTTGGATATTAAGGCTTCCTAGTTGGATATCAAAGATATTTTCTCATCAACTTAATTTGGAATTTATGTATAAATGGATTCTTCCATGGTGCAAGTCTTTACTCAAACAACACATGAACCAAGGTTGACATTTTTGTTGTCTAATTAAGTTTGATGGCATTATTGGGCTGGGTTTCCAAGAAATTTCTATTGATAATGTTGTTCTAGTCTAGTTAGTGTTGATAGCCTTCATTCTATAATGTCAACTTCATTCTGTAATCTGAGCATATCACCTTTCTTAAACTTTGAACAAGGTTCTGAAATAAAGGGTTCAATATGCATATTTCAGGCCTATGTTGAGCACTCTATTTAAGGAATTTGTTGACAAGGATACAATTTTTAAATTGATTTATCTTTTTGTTGTGTTTGGAATTTTGTAAACTTGCAATATATAATGCTCTTTTATTCTTTATGAATTGAAACTAATAGTAATTTTCTTGGTTGTATTGAGGCACAACTTCATTCATGGTAGAAAAGGAATCACCCTATTGCTCATATTAGATGGCACATTGCATATAAAAGAGGGAATATTCTAGCTGGGTTATTGTTCACAACATTGAAGGAGAGAGCTTCATATATGGGACATGATCAACACTTTCCTTCTTGGATTCTACACATTACAACTTGCTCCAAGAAGATTTCCCATGTTGTAGAAGTTTCAAGAGATGAAAGGGGCATGTTGTTGCATTAAAGGGCTTCAAGCATGCATTTCCATCATTGCAGAAGTTTTTGGAGAAGTTTCTTTCTTGCAGTAATTTTTGTGCAATATTGTAACTTAGATTTTTCAGTCATGGCTGAAAATAAAAATTGTAATACTCTATTTCTAAGTTGTAATTAGAAAACATTTGTTTTATTAAGAAAGTTCACCAAATTTTCCTTCTTAATGGTTGTCTTATTGTGTGCAATTGATGATTGATGTGTATTTTTGTGTTTTATGCTTAAATCCTCAAATATTAGTCAATTAAAATGACTAAATATAATACTAATTGACATCAATTAATAATTAAATTGACTAAATATACTACCAATTGACAAAAATGAGTGAACGGTGAATAAAAACAACTAAATTAGTGACTAGTTAACAACAATTAATGACTAAATATATCAGTGAATAAAAAATGAGTAAATAAGCACTTGACCAGATTATAGCAATCAATGACTAAATCAACAACTAAATAAGTGACCAGTTAAATATATCAGTGAATAAAAAATGACTAAATAAGTGACCAGATTACAACAATCAATGACTAAATCAACAACTAAATATATCAATGAAAATAAAATGACCAAATAAGTGACCAGATTGCAACAATGAATGACTAAATCAATGACTAAATATACTACCAAATCAATCAATCAAAACAACCAATAAATGACTAAAAATGGTTTATTTATCAATCTGGTCATGTTATATGTGACTTGCAATAAAATACTAATGGTCACGTGACCAAGTTCAGTCATTTATAAGCAATTTTTAGTAGTTTTTTTAGTAACTTTTACTGTTGTTTTTGTACTAGTGTTCATGTTTCATTGTTTCATCATAAGGTTTAATTACCTAAATGGGGTTTCACCAAGGAAAACCCCTATTTCCTAACAAAACAACACTTTTTTTCTCTCTTTGTGTGATTGCAGGTTGAAGAAAAAGTGGATTTGAAGCCCGCAAAAGTACCAAAATAATAAAGTTGCAAAAGTTATCAAAGTTATCATGAAAAATTTTCAAGGATCACGAAAACTTGGATCTAGAGAAAAATATCCAACCTATCTGTACATGAAACCAATGGGAAAAGGCTTATTTAATCTATACTCATAGGCACACAAAGTTTCACTTCAAAATTCTGCTCTTGAGACACTTTGCGAAAAAATGAGACACTTTGCAATAGTGTGGGCATATGAGTCTCATTATTGCTTTTTTCCAGTCTTTTGCAGATCGAGAAAAATCATCAGGAGGTTTTGAACCCTTCCCATAAATCCTATACTAGGACTAAATTACCCAGTCTGGTGTATGAGTCCCAGTGACCATCAAAAGTTAGAATTGTAGGGTTTTAGATCTTGTTTTGACCACATCTTCCTTCTAGGTACCTTTTTGTACTATTCTCTTTTATCAGTTTGATTTCATGTTCTTAATTCCCTAGGTTTCATATCTAGATCTCTACATTGCTTTCATTCCATTTCTTTCCAAGCCTTTGCTTGGTGGTGAACCCCCTTTTAATATTTAATCACACCCCTAAGACACCTTATTGCAGATCTCTTTCCCTCATTCCCATCCCTATATTGAGATCTCTAAGGTTTCCTTGAATGAAACTTGATGGAAATTGGTGGTTCTATCTCCCAAAGCATAAAGCGACAATTTTTGATATTTCAGTATTTATACTTGTTTATGCCAAATTTCTCGAAATTACAACACTATAAGCTGACATCAGATCTAGGAGAATAAACTCTCACTAAGAATTGAATTCAAAATACGTCCAAGCTAAGCAGGACACATATGCTAGTTGGGGCGGATGAGTCCTAGTAGGCTAAGCTTGGGACACAAATTTCAAGAAATATTTAGTTTTATGGTAAATTTAGGACTAGGCCCCGAAATAATAGGTGGGACCCATACACCTAAGGTGGTGTATGAGTCCTAGATCACTAAATCTAAGCCATACAATCCAAAATCATTAAATTATGATTGGTTATTTGATATGTTTCAAGATTATCCTCATAAAGATGCGTTAAATAAGGCTTTTGGATGCAAAATAGGACCAAATAAGGCATAAAGAAGCCCAATTTTAGCATGGAGGGCCCAGAAAAGTGTGAAAATGTAAAGGGATACATTTTTCTACATTAAATTTAGCCCCCACTTTAGTGAGAGGATGAACTTGCTTCAAACTCACACTGAAGTAGACAAAACTTGCATCAAAAGGGGTCCAAGTGTACCAATTCTAGTAAGAGAGGATGACAATGATCAAGAGGGTTGCACAAGCCCCCAAGATCAAGATCCTATGGAAAATCAACATAGGCACAAGAGAACACACACAAAAATAATGTAAGGAGCAACAACAAGGAACAATCATACACTGCTAAAGACAAAGAGAAAGAAAAACAAAAACAAAAGGGGTGGATCAAGCCTTGACTATTTGTCCCACACGCTATGGATCAGATCTAAGTTATTTTTCTAAGAAAATTTACAAGTGGAACATGATTTCCAATATGAAAAATAAACACATCCTCACAAGGGCTAGTGGAACCTTAGGTCGTCCACTAGGTGAACCCCCAACAAGATGCATACGCACGTGGCTGATATGCACTCACATAGACAAGCAAGTGGCTAAGGGAAACTCACGCCTAAGTTCGGCTCCCATACGTACAACCATACCAAAGCTATACCACCTGATAACTTTGATACTTGGTGTCACACAACATGAGCAACAAGATTCATGAGGCAAGCAAAGCTTTGTATGCTTGACAACCATGAATAGATAGGATGGATCCACGGGCAAGAAAAGTGTGTTATGCAAGGTGGCCATATAATAGATGTTTTAAATGAAAAATAGTGTAAGGTATGTTCAAAGGAGTTTTTCTTAGTTCATGTAAGGTCTTAACGTAGATAACATTGTGCCTAATGTCTCAAAGAGACGACTAATCAAAGAATAGAAGATTCACAACTTAGGGGATGTAGTGTGTCACATCAAGCCACTAAGAGGAATATAATATGCTAAGAGAGATCATGATCTTGAGGAACATCACACCCAATTTCACCAAAAATCGAAAGATGCATCGCATGAAGTAAGAAGACTAGACAATGAAACATGAGTCAAATAATGCCAATGTATGCCCCCACCTTAAAGAGATTTCTAAACACCATGCTATGATAAATTACTTTAAAGTAGCAAATGATAAATGCTAACAATAAAGAGGACATGAGAGATTATTTGGAAATCCCTATGCCAATTCATATGTTTCCAAATGAATCTATGTCATGAAAAGGGGTTACCCCCAAAATGAAATCCCAAAATTACATAAGGGATCCATGGATTCGGGGGCAGTATGTCTTTGCTACAATGTTTTTATAGAGCTCAAAACTGTCATCATTCCCCAAATACTCATGGAACAGGAAGAATGATACAAAGAGAGTGAAAAAAAAAGAAAAAAAATTGAGTCAACATGGAAGAGACTTAAATTTCTCAACGCCTTGCATCATCCCCAAAAGGAAAACACAAGACAAAGAAAATATAAAAAATATATTTTGGGTCAACATAGAAGAGACCTAAATGTCTTGACACCTCGAGTCATCCCTAAAAGGAAAACACAAGACATATGTAAAGAATAAATTTTTTATGACATATAAAAGAATGTAGATACAAATAGAGGAATGTCACAAAGAGAGAGGTACATCAAACAAAATGATATAGGGAGATCACATTATGCACATGCAATCACACACATAACATGAAAAAGAAAACAATGCAAAAGACTAGTAAGGCACATGTGAGTCAACCTATTAGTAGGTCATCTACATCCCAATCTTCATTGTATAAGGAAGGCAAAAAACTAGCCAAAGGGACAACAACAAGTTTGCTACTAGGATAAGGATATCTAATTATTTCCCCCACTATGTGTAGGACAAGGATGAGCCAAGATGAATGATGATATGCTGCTCCTTGCACAAAGGAAATGATTTTCAATGAATGTAAAACATGCAATAGTGAGTATGCTATGATCCTACAACTACTACATGGCAAGAAGCAACACCTATTTTTATTGATGCATATCTAATGAGTATGGGTGCATGAAGTTGGGTTACACTTTTTTGGCCAACTTCAAAAAAATATTGAAAATAACATAACATGATCGCGTTATAACGCGCTTGCATTATTGCATTTTAAAAGAAAAAAAAAGTGAAAGCTATTCATTTTCTCTTTTTTTCTGCCTCTCTTTCAAACCCCTCATTTCATGCTCATGTGTTCTAGGGGAGGCATTCATTGTCATCAACAATAGTTTGCTTTGTTTAAGATGGCTTTCTGATGACAAGAGATGTGGGAGTAAGTATTGTTTGCTATTTGTTTGAGATTTCTTAGTTTCCAAGTTGATTTTGTTTGTTTTAGGTTGGATTTGATTTTTTTAAACTTATGAGTCTACAAATGATCACTGAATCCAGAAAATCCTCAACAAGAAGGAATGGGAAAATCCTCCTCAACAAAATCAGCCTCCCCACCAATCCTCAGCACACCCTCGACTCAACAATTTGAGGGAATTGAAATTGAAAATGAAAACAAAAAACAATTAAGGATCTTATTAGTAGGTTGAGTGATCCAAATGCTTCAATCGTAGAAAGAATGACACTAGAAAATTCAATGAAAGAGATTTTAAAAAATGTAGATTCAATAACCCAACAAATAACGGGATGTCAAGATAGGAGGCAAGCAGCTAGGGCATATTATGTAGATAAACTATCATATAAACAAGTAAAAGATTTAAAAATTACTAAAGGTGATTTGTGCCCTCTATTCACTAACCCTAGAACAAATAAAAATCTTAGCCTCAATGCGAAGAGGTTTCCTATTCATTGGTGCCACCACCAAGAGATTAGGAACCATTTTTATGATAGGTGATACTTGGTCTTTGATTACCCACCATGCAACAATTGTGAAGTCTCCCAATATTTTCTTAGGAAACTATACAATGATTTCGTATTGAAACAAATCCCAAATTATTTTGATATGAGGGAGTTCTAGGGGAGAGGTGGGGGTCAGCTCAGGATAGGCCCGTTGCACAGTCAGATCCTACGCGGCAAAGGAGACGACCTCTCGCTAGGCTGCCTTGTGAGCACATTGTTATGCCTGTCATTGCGAAGGAGAGTGCTGATGTAGAGAAATTGCAGGCGATCAACACTTTGACCCAGAGTGTCATCCATCATACTAGCCCTATTATATAGCATCATCCAAGGGATTCTTCGGGTGGTGGCCTTCGAACCCATGTGTGTCAATCTTGTGAGGCGACTTGTTCATATGACCCCACTAGCACTCAAGAGGCTAGTACGTAGGATCCATATGTTGCTATGAGGATGGAGAAGATTACTGAAATTTTACATCGTGCATATGGCATTGATAGTCGGGTAAAAATCAGCATGTTCATTGAATATAATTTATTAAATTTCAATTCTGAAATGCATGATTAACTAATTTAGTTTTATTATTTTAATAAAATTGCAGGGTCACAGTGTTGAGACTGGATACACTGGTCCTCCACCTACTTATTTTTGTAGTACACCTATCAGTGGGGTATGTAACTAGTAAACAATTATAAATTTATTACATGTTAATAGCATTGTTTTACGAATGGTATTTTAATACATGTGATTTTGGATGTTGAACAAGCTAATATTGGCAGTTTCAAGCAAACACCTCCTAGTGCTAGTGGATTCACTCAAACATATAAGAAGTTAATAGAATAAAGAGAACTTAACTAATTAATTCTACTTAATACATTTGTGTATTTTATATTCATATTGTTGGTTATGTTGCATTACACATCATTCAAACTCAAAGCATTACTTCAAATTCCATAACTAATAACTATATGTTGATAGATGACAAAATTTCAATTGTACAATCTACTTGTTTAGAAAGTCAACATAAGCAGCACAATGCAATTACTTCACATGGAGGCATGTGCTTGCAAAGGTGCACCAGCACGAAAAACTACATGGATGCTTGGAAAAAATCTATGAAACCATAATAGTAAGCAATAGCATAGACAAGGTAGTTAGTGATGCAGAGCATCATATCAAAACACTCAATCATCTAGGTACATCTGATGCAGAGCATCCAACAAACACCATAAACATCATTTCTTCAAGGGATTTCAATCTCAAATAGAATCAGGAGAAGATCAAATATAATTTCATCAGAAATCTACTTTTCATTCAACCAAAATCCACTCAAATTCTCTTAGCCATTACATAGGCCATCATTCATCATTCCACTAATCAGTATTCCAATTGATTCATTCAAAGAAAGAAAAACCATATTAAAAGAAAACTTTGGCTTAATCAAATTCTGATTCACATCATTCTCAACCACCATAAAAACAGCATAAACCTGATTATTGACACTTGAACAATTCATCCTTTCATTTATTCACCAAGGCAACAAATCAACTAAACCATACCTCACTATTATGGGTCCATTTATATCCATGCT
>VDFB02122957.1:0-57910 GCA_007258455.2 Sequoia sempervirens
GAATTGTTGGAAATATGTGTCTCAAACATTATAGGTTGAAACCTCCATTAGAGTCAAGTCAGCGTGACATTCTATTTGTTTGGCCGACTAGCAGGTTTGTTTTATTCATTTATGAACAGATCGTTGTGACCTTGTTATTGTCTTGCTGAAAGGTTATACTATGGAGTCTATCATTGTAACATGATGTATTCATTATGAACTTATAGTGCTCGGAGACTCGCCTAAAGGCCATTCAATCATGTATCAATGAGACTCTTGAAGCATTATGGGATTCAAGATAATCAAGGTTCTCGCTAAGATGTCTCAATGAAGTGTTAATCTCTCGCCGACATTGTATGAATTGAGGTCCTCGGGGTAACCCATATTGACTTGGTAAGAAGTCACCGTGAAAGTAAATGTTACGCCGTCAGTGTTTGTTTTGTTTCATCAGGGAGACTTGGTCCAAGCAAATGCCATCGGTAAGATGTCCTACCGATGTGGATATGTCTCATCGACAAAGACTCAAGTGAAAGTCTTCGGTATAACTCAAAGTTATCAGAGAAACCTCTTAGCGATGGTGAATGTCTTGCCAATAGCCGATGGCTATCAGGGTAGCTCTTGGCGATAGTTGGTCATCAATGAAACATATGGAGATCGGTAAGTTCTCTCAGCGAAGGGCAATGTCTTGGCGACAGGTGAACACTTCGGGGTAACATATGGAGATTAGTATGAACTCTTAGCAATAGATGTGAGTCTTGCCGACTTCTACTTGGTGCTCGGTAGGTATGGGGACTTCGGTGTAACCTTAGTGACTTGCTGTGACCTCCTGGCAAAAGCGATAGGTCAGGGCGACTACGTGATGACTCGGTGTATCTCTTGTAGCTCTTGGTGACATTGATATGAAGTATATGTGGCATCGACAAGACACTATTATTGTCTCATCGAGATGCTAATGCATTACAATTTCTGTTGACCATCTGACTGTCATACGTGGAATCTCGTGGACGAATAGAGGAAGTTGAAAGTGAACCATTAGCAGTTGGTTAGTTGCGATAGTTCTCTAAGAAATCTCAACAGTCAAAAAACACCATGGATATAGTTGGAAGTTGTAGAAGCTTGGGGGTTGGATAGTAGTTCAATCAACAGTGAATTGTGAAGAGTTAAAAACTGTATCAGTAAAGGATTTTAAATCTGTAAAGGCTATAACTTGGATGTTTTTTGTTTGAAGAATGTTCATGATGAATGTTGCTATACAATGATAGCAGAAAGATAAGTCTAGAATTGTATGTAATTTCAATTACTATAATACAAAGTGATTTCTCTTGGTGTGGTGGGTTTTTCTCCTATAAGGGTTTTCCCACGTATATCTGGTGTTCATGTGTGATTGTCAAATACTCTGTTTCTGTAATCTATTTCATAGTGCATCTTAACTTGATTGTAACTGTAAATTTTAAAGTGTATTTGCATTCTTTCCTGAGGTATTGACGTTAGGAGAATTTTTTTCCACATCTAATTTTCCTTACATGAACAACTAGATTTGCACAACAAATTAGGCTTCATGAATATGCAACAACAAGATTGTAAAGGTAGTATGTATGCACAACAATGTAACATGATTGTAATGGCAGTATGTATGCCTAACAATGTAACAAGATTCTAATTGTATTATGAGGTGGTTGTTTTAATGTAGGGGCTGCCCCAAAAATAATGCCCAAAATAGAGTCTTTCATGGGCTTGGAAACAAGTTCACCAACTCTTTTACCCTATTTTATGCTTTCTTATAAATTAGATTTAAAAGAACACCATTAACTCTTTTGTACAACATAATATTTCCACACTTCACATATAGCAAGAGCCTATACCCAACATAATGTCTAGTAAACAATTTGGAAAAGCAAGCCCATAGAGTGGCTGTGGTTGAATGGCTCAAGGAAGTTGATTAAATAAATATATATAATAATATATATCTAGTTAGTTAATAGAGTAAGAAAGTCCTCTACCATTCTAAGATGCAAGACTTGTGTGTGAGATGACAAATCTTTCCCCAAAAAATCTCAAATGATAGAGTAACCATGGATAAAAAAAGGAAATTTCATAAAGGTTTCAACTTTCAACAGAAAATAATAACTGCAAATAAAAAAAAGCTTACACTTGAGAATAAGATGCCTTGAATTGGCAATACTCACCTTAGTCACCACCAACACACACTTTTGTTGCATGCCTCTTCCTTCTTCTTTTCCTTGATTTTCTCCTTGAAAAAATGAAATGTTGCTAGATGTTTTTGTTGGTGTGAATAAATACCTTGTACCTAGCTAATTCATTCACTAGGTAATTAGGGGACATATTCACATGTTAAGTTTACTTAGGATATAAGATTCTTTCTAGAAGTCTTAGTTGGCTCTCTAGAACTTATCTTATGTAGCTATATTGCATGATTTCTAGGTAGTTAGTTGTCTCATATCACAATATTATGACACTTGTCATGATGTTGTCTAATCCTACATCTCAACCTTGTCATTATAAGCAAGGTATCTTGAAGCCTTTGTGCCCAAAAATAGCTATTTTTTTCATTTGCTCATAACTTTTGCAAACGGAGGCCATTTTTCAGAAACAATATATCATTGGAAAGCTAGAAGTGTCATATTTTTAGTGGTGGAGATATTTTGTAGTTTTGTGTCTCTTTTTCTAGGTTGAAGAAAAATATCCATTTTGGATTTTGAGCTCATATCTTTGTAAATGGGTTTCTTAATTACTTTGAAGAATGGGAACTATAGGAAATGGAGTAATTTAATCCTCACTCATCTTAGTGAGTGGAATGTATTGTCATATTTTTTAATAAAGTTCCTTGTCCTAGCATAGATGATGAGTATTACATTTGGAAAGGTTTTAGGGTTGGAGTCTTTAGAGTTATTTTTGAAAATGTAAATAACGACATTTTAGAGAGAATTGTTCACTTTGAATGTCCTCATGCTCTTTGGAATCACATTAGAGAGGTATATGGAGACCATTATTCTTCTCCATCTCTTGAAGATCCTCTTTCCAACTCCAATGTGATTTTTCATTCTTTGGAGTTGATAACCCATGCTTGTGATCCTTTGGAGGATATTACAAACACTTCAGAGGTTCTTGATTCTTCATCTTTTGTTGATGATTCATTGAGTACTTCCAGTGATTCATTGCTATAGGTGTCTGAGAGTCTTCCTAATTGGGATTCCTATTTGACACACATTGCTTCTTCTTTTGTGGAGTCTCACATTTTAGATTTGGAGGACCAATTTGAGGGTTTAGCTCTCCTATTTGATGATAGTCATGGATCCACTATTGTCACTTAATGTTTGTCTTCAAAGTTTGTTCAAGATTAGTTTCCACTTTTTCCTAGTTTGTCATAGTTTGTTGTGATTGGGCATGTACCTGATTGGATTGTGGCATCATCTTCATCCAAGAACTTGGCAACACATGATTAGATTTTAGAAACACAATCTTCATACATATGGATTCCTCTTCCTACCAATTCCTATCTAGAATGGTAAGCATTCTTGCATTTGTACATGGTGTATCTTCTTCCCAAGGGGAGAAACATTGTGTGTAGGCATTGGATTGTGTTGTCTTCAGACATCAACCATATTTGCAAGAGATCATACATTGTGGGGGGATATCTTATCTCTCTATTTCCCTTGTATGGGGGGTCATTGATTGTATATACATGATGGATGTAGTCCTTGGGACGCATCATTGAGTCCTCTATACATCATGTTTATTTTTCTTTATTTTGTTTTCTCTCTTTTGGAGAGGAGTTTTGTCCCACTAGGTTTTCTCCTTTCCTTCGCTTGTGAGAGATTGTTTGCATTTGCATTGTAAATGGGTACCTAACATGGCCTAGTAACCAAGACCCATAGTCATAGTATTTGCATAGTGTGCATAATAAACTTCTCCCTAAGTTGTGTTTAAGGGGGGGTGTTGGTGTGAATAAATTCCTTGTATCTAGCTAATTCATTCACTAGGTAATTAGGGGACATATTCACATGTTAAGTTTACTTAGGATATAAGATTCTTTCTAGAAGTCTTAGTTGGCTATCTAGAACGTATCTTATTTAGCTATATTGCATGATTCCTAGGTATTTAGTTGTCTCATGTCATAGGATTATGACATTTGTCATGATGTTTTCTAATACTACATCTCAACGTTGTATTTAAAAGCATGGTATCTCATGTACATTTGTATCATATTCAACCATTATTCAATATTGCATTGTGAATCAACCTTTCTTGCCAATTTCTCTCTTGTGGAAGTGGTTTTGGTCTAGCAACTATTCTCGGGGGTGTTGGGGAGTCACCATTTACTGCCACATTTTTTAAAGATAGGATGTGTGTGGTTATCCATGGCATTACATTCAAGCTTCATCCTACCATTTTTCAACTACAGGGGTTGCTAGGCTTAAAAAAATGTTTTGATGTCCCTTTTTTTTCCCTTTGCTTCCTCACCCAGCTACACTTGTTCCTTTCCTTGGTCAAGGTTTCTAATAGCCTCCATGCTTTCTATTCTATGTTGCCCTTCCTCTCCCATGAAAGCATCTCATTTTTCTTTTCCTGTGCCCTCCTTTCTTTCCTCATTTGCTCAATGAAAGATTTATTTATTCTCTTTCATTTTATTTATTTGATGGGAGTCTTGAGCCTTTATTTTATATCATAGGTGAAAGGAAACAATTATTATTTGTTTTCCTTATTTTTTTTTCACTTTAATATTGGTAGGTATTCCTTATATAATTTATTATTTTCTTATTTAACCTTATTTATTTTACTTTTATGAATTTATTTATTTTTAATTTTACCTTTTATTCATAGAATTTTAATAAATTCACCACTTAAGCAATCTCAAATAGTTGAAATATTTTAAGTGAACCTATTGGATTTACATAGCTAGAACAAATAACTATAGCAAAAATATATATATCAAAATCCTAGGTAGACTAAACCTCACCTAGGGTGATGAAAACCACAGGAAAGGTCTATCTTTAGAATGACATACCATTTATCTTTCTCTCAACAAATGGAACAATATAATCCATGTCACATGACACCCCTAGTACCTGCATCCAATGACAATCCTCACACAAATACAATAGCCAAATCATTAGTCCATGTTAATCCAAACATTTCATGCTTTAAATTCAAACAACATAATAAGATTGACAATCACATTTAATAACAATAACATCAAGGTTCACATTTAACTCCACACACACACACATAGACACTGATACATATATCCACACAATGGAGTCTAAAGTTTCACCCAGGCTAGTCCAAATTACATCAAGCTTATGGGTCATGCAAAATAATTATCAAGGTATTGAGGGGTTATGACATTCTCCCCCCCTTAGGATTAAGTCAGCTTGGATTAATTAAACAAATATGGATATTCTAGTTTCATTATATTTTCATCTTCCCAAGCAGCTCCTTGTTCCCCATATTGGTCCCATAGGACCTTAACTTGCTGGGTAGTTATGTTGTGCAATTGTAGATTGTACCTATCTATGATTGTGAGCGGTTTGAGGTGGATATCTCTAGCTTCTTCCACCTACAAAGCCTACCAATCAATTACATGTGATGGTTCAACAATACATTTATTAAGCAAGGACATATGGAATACATTGTGAATGTGAGAGAGAGATGGCGGAAGAGCTAGTCAATAAGCTACATGGCTGATCTTATCAAGTATCTCAAAAATCCCTATGTATCATGGAGCTAGTTTAGAAACCTTGCCAAACTTTATTGAGCTTTTATGTGGTTTGACACACAGGAACACCTTGTCTCCTACTAGAAATTCCCTTGGTGTTCACTTGGTATCAACATAACTCTTCTGATGATCTAAAGCCTCCTTCAGTCTCTCTCTTATAATTTTCACTTGAGTTTCATATTCTTGATGAAGTTCTGACCCAGTAGGCACTCAATTTTCTAAACTGTTCCAACCTATAGGAATTTTGCACTTTCTACCATACAATGCTTGAAATGGTGCCATTTGGATGGAAGAATGGTATGAATTGATATATGAAAATTCTACTAATGGTAGATTTTCTTCCCACTTAGTGGGCTGATCCATGGCATACAGTTTGAGCACGTCCTCCATAGCTTGGTTAACTCTTTTGGTTTTTCTGTCTATTTTAGGGTAGTAAACCATACTAAAATTGAGTTTGGTTCATAGGGTGGTCTTAAGAGAGGTCCAAAACTTGGAAGTAAACAACTTGTCCCTATATGAAATGATTCCCTCAGGAATCCCGTGTAGCCTAATGACTTCCTTTATGAATCTTTTAGCCAAAAGTGGGGCATCATCCTTCGCATTTCCTGGTATGAAGTGTGCTACCTTGGTTAGTTTATTAACCACCACTAATATACTATCATGTTGATGTTGAGTCTTAGGTAATCCCATCACAAAATCCATGGAGATTACCAGCCACAAGTTTATGTTGTTATATATCATGAGGATATAGTGTTCCCATGGGATGACAACGGTCCACATTAACTTGTTGACATTCAAGACATTTGGCAACATAGCAAGCTATTTCTTTTTTCATTCCTAGCCAAAATTAATGAGTTTTTAGGTCTGCATACATATTATTCACCCTAGGATGTGCTTGATAAGGCACTTCATGGCCTTTTTCGAGATTTTTCATTCTCAAACCACCCTCTTCTGGCACATAAATTCAGTTCAAATAACAAAGAATTCCATCATTTCCCACATGGTACTCAGCTGGAGTAATCCCTCATATTTCTAACTTCTTTTGTTGACAAAAAATATTTTGTTCTTGCATTTGCTTAATCTTTTTTGGCAATTCAAATCTTAGTTGGTAGATTGTAGGTAGTTTAGCCCTTCGACTTAAGGCATCTGCATCACAATTTTATTTTCCTTTAACATATGAGATATCTATCTCATAGTTGCTTAAGAATTCTAACCACCTTCTTTGACATGCATTCAAATATGATTAGGTGGAAAAATATTGGAGTCCCTTATGATCAGTGTTCAACTTGTAGGGTCTTCCTACCAAGTAGTGTTTCCATACCTTTAAGGCATGCACAATTGTTGCCAGCTCCAAGTCATGGGTGAGATAATTGAGTTCATGATCCTTCAATTTCCTAGACTCGAAGGAAATCACTCACCCATTTTGCATTAGCACTCCACCTAGCCCATCCAATGAAGCATTAGTTCAAACTAAAAATTCTTTATCTGGATCAGGCACTTGCAAAATTGGTGTGGTAGTGAGAGCTTCCTTCAACTTTTGGAATGCAATGTCACATTTTTCTGTCCATTCAAACTTCTTTCCCTTTCATTGAAGGGAGTTTATGGGGTTAGCTATCTTGGAGAAGTTCTCTACAAACCACCAATAGTAACCTACTAAACACATGAAGCTTCTTACTTCGGTCACATTTTTAGGAATAGACCATTCTATAATTGCTTGCACCTTGGCTGGATCCACTACAATTCCTTGGGATGATATAATATGTCCCAAATAGTGTACCTTAGGCTAAGAGAAAGAAAATTTGAATAATTTACCATATAATCTATGATATCTCAACCTTTGCAAAACTATTCTTAAATGATCCTCATGCTCTTGAAATTTTTTAGAGTAGATTAAAATGTCATCTAGAAATACTAGCACAAATTCATCCAAGTAGTCATGGAAAACATGGTTCATGATACTCATGAAAGCTGAGGGGGCATTGGTTAGGCCAAAAGGCACCAACAAAAATTTGTAATGGCCATACCTAGTTCTGAAGGCTATCTGTGGAATATCTGCTTCCCTGATTCTTAACTAGTGATACCCTAACCTTAAATCTATTTTGGAGAAAATAGAAGCTGCCTTCATTTGATCAAATAAGGACCATCAATTCTAGGTAGGGGATATCTATTTTGAATGGTTAAGTTGTTCAAAATTTTGTAATCAATGCAAAACCTCAGTGTTCCATCCTTCTTAATGAACAACACTAGAGCTCCCCAAGGAGACACACTAGGTCATTTCAAGCCTTTCTCCATTAGATCTTGCAACTACATCTTAAGCTCTTGTAATTCAACAATGTTCATTCTATAGGGGGCTTTTGAGATAGGCTCAACCCCTAGAACTAGATCTATTGTGAAGTACATCCATCACTTAGGAGGTAATCCTAGAAATTCTTCAAGAAAGACATCTTGGTACTCTTGGAGAATGGGGTGGTCTTCAATGCTAGGTGTGGGATCATCATTACCCTCTTGTACCTTTACTCTAGAGGTATATTTTACTCCCCTTTCTCACTGCCCTTTTCACTTGCATGGTTGAGATCATTCTTACCATCATAGGTCTCCTAATCCCCTAAAGAACCACTGACCTCCCTTGGTCATCTAGACATTCAATCTTCTTGTTGTAGCAATCTAACTTGGCTTGGTGCTTTTGGAACCAATCCATCCCAAGGATTAAATCATAAGAACCTAATGGAGTGACCCATAAATCCACCTTGGTCCTTATAATCCCTAGGTCAATCTTAGCTCCTCATAGGCAAGGTTTGATCTTTTGTGTCTTACCTGACCCAAGCTCAACCTCAATCTCCTCTCTACTAAAACTCTTATGATCAATTTTACATTTTTGAATATCATGGGAGGAAATAAACTATTTGTGGCTCCTAAGTCTGCCAGAATAGAAATGGGTTGGTTGAGAAGTGTACCTTGAAGTTCTATCAATGGAGCTTGCTGATCCGCTTGACGATTATCCACGGCTGCATAAATTCTGTAATGGGTTTGTTAGTTTTGTTTGGATTCTTGGGACACTCACTCATGTAATGGTCACCTATACATGTCCAACATCCACTCCCTGGTCCCTTTCGGTCTTCCCTGCTTCTCTTGGAATCACCTTGTGCCTTATGCTTAAATGATTTTTTCCTTTTATCTCCTTTATCCTTTTGACCTTTTGACCCATGATTTTCTCGATAATTTCAGCCCCTCTCAGTCTATCGAGAAGCCTTCCCTTTAGCTTTAGCTTCTTGATTACCCCTTTATTTGTTATCGAAGTGGTTGGAGGAATATGGCTTTTGTTTGTATTCCTACTTGCTCTTATGCTTTTCTTCAACAACCAAAGCTACCTCCATTGCCTAGTTTAAGCTTTTAGGTCGAGTGATCTTGGTTGCATACAAAATATTCTTATTCAATCCCAAGATAAACTTGTTCAATTGATCCTATTCTTCCTTCATATAAGTCACATTTCTCTCCCTATCTAACTCTTCAGTTCCAATTCTAGTGTTGTGATTGGTCCCTAGGCTAGTGTTGTGGTTAGTTCCTTGCTCCCTTTTCCTCTTTAGTTCCTCAATTTGTTGCTCTTGTGATGCTATTTTTGCATGAAGTGCATTTAACTCAACTTGTAACTCTTCAGGTATGGTAGGAGGTGGAGACAATGCACCCCTACTAGCACACACCATTTTGGAAAGGCTAGGGCTTGTTCACCTCCTCAAAGTTCTCTTCATTGATTTAGATGGGTTCTGTGAGGGAAAATAGAGTGTTATTTAGGAGTCCTTATTATTTTATTATAAATATTATCTTAAATCCTATTTAGAATAAAAAATTCATATGAAACATAAGATTATGACATTAGATATTCCATTCACATTCACCATAACACCTTGAGTTTCAAGCATATATTAGTCTCTCTATTTATATATATCATTAATAGTTAGCAACTTTTACAAAAGAGTGAGACGATGTTTATTTAGTACTAGTTCATCATGTTGTACATAATTCCATTTACAGAGTAGGTGCCTCCTCTTCAGGTTCTTCCTCATTGGAGGTTCCAACAGTTACAGAAATATTAGCATGGAAACACTTGTATTATGCAATTATTTCCTTAGTTAGGACTAGAGCATTGCGTCCACATCCAAAAGGGAAGTCCCTAATAGTTGAGGGTTTGGTTTTTGTCTTTGGTTGTGGGAATCCCTTTGTTGGTTCACGAATTTCATCTGGTTTGGCCATTTGATTTACCTTTTGTATTTTCAGTTACTTAATAGTCTCTACCAATGGCTCTATGTTAGACATGGTTTCAGTTTCAGTTTTTGGACATGTGATAATAGTGGTTTTGGATCCTTCTAGGTTATTTCATTGTGAATGTTTCCTCAAGGCCTTCTTCTTCCCCTTTCCTTTCTTCTCTCGACCCATGACTGTCATTACCAAATAGTCATATTAGTACAATGAAAGAGAGAGAGCACCTAGTTCCTAGTGTTGAGTTCTGAGCTATGATACCAATGTAGAAACAACCCCAACGAAGAAGAGAATTCTGTACAATTTTTTTCTCATCGTCATGCAAGAATGGATTACATAGTAGGTTAGAATCACATCATCATTAATGGAGAACAACTTAAGTATTATAACATCTTTTCAGTTACATAATTTCAATTAGCACCATTTGCTACCTTAAATAACAAGACTACTAACTAGATTGCTCATACCTTCAAGATGGTGATTCATTCAATCTCCAAGTCCTCACTCAAACCAGTCATGGTGGGGAGAAAATTGATCCCAACCATGTGGATACAAACCCTATCCATCCCTCCAAGCAGATTATGTGGCCCACAGTGAGAGAAAGAGTTGTCATTCCATCCCTTAAGCTTACATGCATAAATGGTGTCCTAGTGAACCTCTTCTCAAGGTGCACCTAAGAATAATAAGCTTATAATTCCTTTTAAAAATATAGGGATTGCACAAGGCATTATTTCTACCTACTTTAGCTTGTTGGGAATCTACCTTCCTGCTATCCATTTATTAGCTAAGCAAACTAAGGTAACCAATTTTGGCATAGTTGCTCCTAGAATAATGAACATCTCAAGCATAGTATTGCTTCTAGACTCTTGTCCATCTTGAGCACAGTGCTTCCCTGAGACTATTATCCATCTCAAGCTTAGTGTCACCCCTAGACCACCGTCCATCTCGAGCTTAGCACTGTCCCTAGACTATGGTCCATCTCAAGCATTGTATTGAACCTTACCTCAGGCTTAGTGTTGGACTAGAAGTGGGTTCCCAACCCAAGCTCGGTAGATTCCATCTAAATTGTAGCCATGTTTGGAAAAATCACTCTTTGTCCTTTTAGGAAGAAGTTCTAATTCATTCTATCCTTTCGGATTGTTCTAAATGCATTGACTCATAAGGGCTATACTCTCATAATACCACCGATGAGTTTAGTAAGAATTCCCTATCAATCCATCAATCATAACAACCATTAATAGGTGGATGGATGGATGTCTTATCAGCCTACCAATTAGATGGTAATGAGTATATTTACCTAAGGCCAGAATCTATCATATTATCCATTTATGTGTAGACTTACCCAACCCTAATCTTTGAAAATAAATCAGACCATTAAATTTTAATGAAAAAAATTATTCAAGAGAGGTTTACTGAGTTATTCATGAAGATATGTGCCTTGATAATAACTATATATATATAGTTATTATCAAGGAAATTGCTAGCTTATGATGGACCTAATTTCAAGAAAAGTTTAGAAATAAATCATAGACAACTTCAAGTTGTTACCTAGATACTGTACCTAGTTGCTTGGTACTAGCTAATCTTGGAGTGCCAAAGATAAAATTTATTGTCCATTCCAAATTTCACAATTTCCTTTTAACTTTTAAACTACACAAATTGACAACTATATAAGAGTTGATCACATTTCCAGCTAATACTTGTCTCTAAAAAAGCACATATTTTTCTGATTATGCCCCATTGTATTCTATATATAACATATTATGATTTATCACCTTGATATGCAGTAGGAATCCAACCTTAGTTGGTATTAGTGAGTGACAACAACAACCACCAGTGTACATTCTATATGCAACATATTATGTTTATAGTGTTGATATGTAGCAACAATCCAACCTTAGTTTGTATCAGCAAGTGACAACAACAACCAAAATTTGTCCCAACAATTAGTATGTGCTGCCAAGTGTATGTGGCAACAAGATGTATCAACCATTTGTATGTAACAAAAATTTTGACACAACAATATGTTTATACAGCCAAGTATATGTGGCAATAAGATGTATTAGTAGCATGTTTGTCACAGAAAGATTGCCTCAAAAAATATGGATATACAACCAAGTATGTGTAACAATAAGACATATCAACAATATGTACGAGAAGCAAGACTCGCCACATCAATATGTATGCACAATTATGTGAATTTTCCAACAATGTTTGTTTCATAAATATGAATGAACAACCAGATTTGCACAACAAAGTAGGTTTCATTAGTATGCAGTAGCAAGATTGTAAAGGAAGTATGTATGCACAACAATGTAACAGGATTGTAATGGCAGTATGTATGCACAATAATGTAACAATATTCTAATGGTAGTATGAGGTGGTTGTATTGATGTAGGGGCTATCCCAAAAATAATGCCCGAAATAGAGTCTTTGATAGGCTTGGAAACAAGTTCTCCAACTCTTTTACCCTATTTTATGCTTTCTTATAAATCAACTTTAAAAGAACACCATCAACTCTTCTATACAACATAATATTTCTACACTTCACCTACAACAAGAGCCTATACCCAACATAATGTCTGGTAAACGATTTGGAAAAGCAAGTCTATAGAGTGGTTGTGGTTGAATGGCTCAAGGAAGCTGATTAAATAAATATATGTAATAATATATATCTAGTTAGCTAATAGAGTAAGAAAGTCCTCTACCATTTTAGGTAAGATGGAAGCCTTGCATGTGAGATAAGAAATCTTTCCCCCAAAATTATCAAATAACAGAGTAACTATACAAAAAGGAATTTTCTTAAGGGTTTCAACTTTCAACAGAAAATAATAACTACAAATAAAAAAAGTTTGCACCTGAGAATAAGATGCCTTGAATCAACAATACTCAAACCCTAGTCACCACCAACACACACTTATGCTACACAGCTCTTCCTTCTTGTTTTTCCTTAATTTTCTCCTTGCAAATATGAAATGTTGCTAGATTTTTTTAAAGAAGGGATGGGTGTGGTTCTCCATGGCATGATATTTAATCTTCATCCCGCCATTTTTCAATGGCAGTTGTCGCCAGGCTTAAAAAAATGTTCTGATGTCTTTTTTTTTCCTTTGCTTCCTCACCCAGCTACACTTCTTCATTTCCTTGGTCAAGGTTTCTGATAGCCTCCCTGCTCTATTGTTCTATGCCATCCTTCCTTTCCCATGAAAGCATCTCATTTTCTTTTCCCGTGTCCTCCTTTCTTTCCTCATTTGCTCGATGAAAGCTTGATTTCTTCTCTTTCATTTTATTTATTCGATGGGAGTCTTCAACCTTTATTTTATATCGTAGGTGAAAGACAACTATTATTACTTTTTTTCCTTAATTTTTTTTCACTTTAATATTGGTAGCTATTCCTTTTATAATTTATTTTTTTCTTATTTAACCTTATTTATTTTATTTTATTTCATTTTACTTTTTTATATATATTTTTTAATTTTACCTTTTATTCATAGGCTTTTAATAAATTCAGCACTTAAGCAATGTCAAATAGTTGAAATATTTTAAGTGAATCTACTGGCTATACTTAGCTAGAACAATAACTATAGCAAATATATATATCAAAATCCTAGGTAGACTGAATCTCAGGGTGATGAAAACCATAGGCAAGGTCTACCTCTGGAATAAAATACCATTTATCTTTCTCTCAACCAATGGAATCACATAATCCACCTCATTTTGCACCCTTGGTACCTGCATCTAGTGACAATCCTCACACAAATACAACAACCAAATCATTAGTCCACATTAATCCAAACATTTCATGCTTTAAATTTTAACAACATAATAAGATTGACAATCACATTTAATAATAGTAACATCAAGGTTCACATTTAACTCCACACACACGTGCACACACACACACATTGATACATATATCTGCACATTGGAGTCTAAAGTTCCAACCCTAGTCCAAATTACATCGGGGCTAGGGGTCATACAAAATAATAATCAAGGTATTGAGGGGTTATGATATAATATTAGAAGACTTGGTTGAAGTGATCAGATCCTTGGAGTTCTATTCTCATATCCAATAGTTGGGTTATCACTTCTTTAATTATATTACTTGTGACTCAAAGAAATATGTTCACAACATCTACATAATGTTTGGAAAGATTTTTAATCTGAAGAAAATTTAACAATGATCTACATTTCAATGATACTCATTTTCTTAAAAACTATTCTACGTAGTTTAAGAAGAATAATTCATTATCAACGAAACCTTATAACTTCACAAATGTTCTTAAAGTTTTATCTCCAATATGAATTATGAAAAAGAAAAACTGTTGTCTTAATCCAGCATATAAATATACACACATGAACAAATATTACCATTCAAAAGGTTTATGGATCAGAATCATAGAGCCATTTGAATCTTGGAGACAGCCAAAGCTGGGATATCTATTTAAAATTATTGAATTGAGATAAACTCGGATACTTAAACACAGCCATATATTCTGTTAAATCTCCCCTCGTCCCCAATCATGGATGCTTTGTTAGCCTTTTGAAAAATAAGAAAACACATCGTTCTCTGTATCTCCTTGGAAGGTAAAAGTCCGTTTTCCTTCTCCCTGCTCATTTGCATGTTTTTATTTCGGTGGGAGGAAACATTTTTTTGGTTTTTTAAATATAACTTAATAGTGTGACTGACGATAGACTATTGAGAGCATTAATGTAGAAAAATAAATTCAGATAATTTGACAATACATAAATAAGAAACAAAGATTTATAATGGTTCATCAAATTCATTTTTCAACAGGGGAATGTTCATTAATATTCCATTGTTAGAGTACATTTAGAGCAACATCTATATGTAATCAGCAATGAATTATAATCAATTACATTATCCATAAAAGATAAATCTAGGAAATGAATTATCAATTCATCTAAGAGATTTACAGCAACATCTATATAATCAACAATGAATAATAGTCAATTATATTATCCGCAAAAGATAAATCTTGTGAAAGTGAATTATCACTTCACCTAAGAGAAAAACAAGGCTGATCATTAGCCTTCAACACCCCACAAAAAGGGTTACACCTTACACATGAGTTACCTAAAGAGTGAGAGCTTAACGTGTGTTTTTAAGTCCCATCAGTTTTGATCTTTTATTTAAGTCCCATAACTTTTGATCTTATATCGAATAGCTTAACGGCACACAGATACGAAACCAACATCTGACTTCAGAAGAGCGAGCAATACAAAACATTTTTCTTTCCAAAACATTTTTCTTTCCAATTCCTTCCATCCTTATTTAATGAAGCAATACTTTAATAAATTTCACACAAAACATTAAGGATGACGAGAAATTGAAAATCAAGTCACTTTGAGAAGATACTGTGGAGAATCTCTTCATTGCTGTATGGTTGTATATTGGGGGAGAGAGGATCTTATGCACTCCTATAAATTTCAATCTACTATTTATAATTCATCTGGTGAAAATAAATCGAAGGCATGAACGGCAGAATACAGTTATTTCAACTCTCTTCGTATTATTGGCTAATTTGATATTCATTTCATCATTGTCACGCCTTTTCCATGATTTCTTTCTATTTTTCACGTACAAATGTCATTAACTTTTCATGTTGCACAGTGATTTCATGCACTTTCCATGACTTTATGCAACACTGATTCTCATTTTAACGTCCACTGTCATTATTCAATGTGATTCATAAAACAAATTTATAGCAAATCTAGAGATGAAAAAAAAAAAATATTTTTTAATTCTAAATTTTTAAATATTAGTTTGATTGTTGGTTATTAAATTAAGAAGTGTCATAAAGGGTAGAGTGTAATGATATGAGCATGTTAACAAGAAATATAGAAGAGTGGACTTAATTAACTCTAGTAAATAAAATAGTAAATAACTATGCAATTTGGTAAATAAAATGGTATGACAATATCAATGAAGCCTTAATTTCAAGATTTTTAGATAACATTCCAAGTGTGGTCTCCCAAGAACAAAAAAACCTCCACCATGAGGCCCTTCTATTCAGAAGAGATAAGAAGTGTCACTTTTTAGGTGGCATCTAACAAGGCCCCCAATTCAGATGAATTTCTATTAATTTTTTAAAAATAATATTAGGATATCATTGGCATTGATCTCTTAGATGTGTTAGAGAAATTTAGAAAGAAAAAATAGTTCTCAAGGATTTAAATAACACCTTTTGTTGTACTAATACTAAAGAAAAGCACTATATAATCATTTAGGCCCATTTGTCCATGCAAAATAATTTATAAGAAAATAACTAATTAAATAAAATGAATACTTTCAAAGATAATTTCAGATGAACAAAGTGTGTTCACTCTAGGAAAACCCAATACAAACAAAATAATAATTGCCATAAATGCAAATAGGAAAAGGATGTTGGTTAAACTAGATATAAAAATGGCATATGACCATGTCAATCAAAGCTTCTTTTTGGAGAAATTTGGCTTTAATAAATATTGTGATTCACAATTGTATTTTGACAAAGATTTTTAATATTGATTAATGGGAAATCTTGGGGTTTCTTTGGATCTTCTTGTAGACTAAATTAGGAAGATGGAATTTATCTTCATTTATTTCTATTATAATGAAAAAGACATTGGGGAGATATATTCAGACAAGACAATAGAAATACTGGAGATGAATTAAAATTGTTCAGCCCTATTACTCATTGAAATGATTAGATTGATAACACCCTTGTCTTTCCTGTCACTTGCAAGAAAGAAGCATAGTCAATAAATAATCCCTTGACACACAAACCTCTTTATTAGTGGGAATATATATAAATCATGAAATTTCTTTTTTAATATAGACCGTATGACTTAATAAATAGCGGCAAAGATTTTGGATTATAAGATGGGGTTTCCAGGCTTAGGTTTCCCTTTGCTTTTCAATAAAGATCACTATATTTGAAAATTGAAAAAACCGAAAGGAGAGAAAAATCTGCACAATATGGTTTTTCAAATGCCTTGACACACACACCTCTTTATTACTAATTTGGATGCCTAAGATGGAGAAATTCATCCCAAATTTGCTGCCAATTTTCAGTGAACTCCAAATAGAACGCCACCACACATACCAATATGATATGATCTCCACCGTTCTCAACAAAAGAAATAATTTCTAACAGACTTTGTCAAGGACACGATTTTCTTGAGTCTGAATAAATTGGCAGGAAAACCATGGAAAGAGAATATGCAATATTTAATACAACTTTTTAATTTTATTCCTCCCACAAGTGCCAAATTTTTTTTCAACAAAATTAGAATTCTCAATAAACGGCTTTCACTGAATTTAGTGGCCATGTAAATGCTTCAAGCTAGAGAACGGATTGCTCTGATACTATAATGGAACTCAAGCATTTGTCTATAATTAGTGTTATCAACAATTAGATTATGGAGCGTAATTTTAATATCATGAGGTTCATATCCATATTCTTAAAGCATTTGTCTATATTTTTCTTTTTCCATTTCTATGATTTTATTCTTAGATCAATAGGTGTTTCATCACATTTTACAGCATTTTCTCTTTCATATTTAACATTTTCATTATCAATTATATCATAGTCATATTTATTTTTTAAAAATATTTCATTATATTTAACATTATAAACTTCAATCGCATCAACAATGGAGTTTGTTTACCCTGGTGTTAAGGGGTGACTCCTTGGTGGATTAGTGGGGCTTCTTCCCTTTAGTGCCAACAACCAAGGCCCAAACCTTACTATCTTTATTTTAAGGGGTGACCCTTTGGTGAAATGGTGGGGCTTCTTCACTATAGAGCCAACAACGAAGGTTCAAACCTTGGGGGGTTGCTCTCTTAACCACGTCAACAATGGAGTTTACTTACCCTAGTATTAAGTAGCGACACTTTGGTGAACTAGTGAGGCTTCTTGCTTGTAGTGCCAACAATCAAGACCCAAACCTTAATATCTTTTTAAAAGGAAAAATGTTGAGCAGGAAGAAGGTTTTTGAAAATGTTGAGCGAGTACCAAGTGGGAAGAAGGTTGTCAAGCAAAAACTCTCTGAGGAAGGCAAGAATCCTATTCATTTAGTTGCAGAGCCATAGTCTTCTGTGGACGTGACATGCACACATCGTTCTCTTGTGGACGAGACATTCTGTGAGCAATTGGCTAGGCATTTTGTCAAAGGTTCTTCCTCTTTTCCTTTGTCTGGTGTTGCTTCATAGGTTGTTGTGGGCTCTGTTCCTAGTGATGTGCGGGTGGATGTGTTGCTACTAGGGTTGGATCCCACCCCTGGGTAAGTGCAGGACCATGATGGGCAAAAAAGTGGCAATATGATGGGTATTTGTAGGGTATGTGGCTGACGATTTTTTTAATCCAAAATTGATGAAATGAAAAGTGTTTTTAAAAGAGATTCTCAGCTTTCCACCAATATAAATTATGCTTTATTTTGAATTTAATAAATAATTATTATTCATTTTTTATTTGAATTACGACTAAAGTGTTGATTGATAGGCTAATTGAAAAACATCCATAGCTTTCAAACGGTATCACATTTTTTGAATCCAAAACATGTATTACATTCTATGCTTCACATACTATAGGATTAAAAAATAAAAAATGAATTTCATGAAGTTTTGACAAAGTTAAGGTGGTCAAACATATGAGTTTTTATATTTTTAAAAGTGGTAATAAAACATTCATAATTAATTATTTACTTGGAAAAAAATTACAAAAAAATATGCATCGTATGCAGACATGAGTGCTCTACTTATGTCTAAAATATTATAAAAAATATTATCATTTTATTGTGGTTAGGGTGGTCAAACAGACACCTACTTCTTATTTTTTCCCTAAAATTCAAGTGCTATTGCATTGAAATTTCAAAATTTCACCAAATAGATTTTTTTTTTTTAAATAAACCTAGTAGTTTAGAAATTACATTCAATTTTCTCCAAATTCTATTCTTATATATTTTTGAAATAATATAGATAACTTATTCAAATTTTCATGTCAAGTTGCCTAACTCTAATTTTTCTATTTTTTTGCCACTTAAGTGCCCGTTTTTCCCATGACGATCTCGCACGTACCTCCCTCCCTTAGTTGTCCTGCATCCTACTCCAATTTCTAGCAGTTTCCCTTCTTTGGGATGAGTGAATTCCTTCTATGAGGTTGTTAAATTTGGTGTTTGACCTCTTCCTTAGGCTCAAGTTCGGCCTTTGCCTTGTGCTTTTGATTCTCTCGTAGTGGTTTGTGGACCTGAGATTGTTGAGAACAAAGATATCTACTTGAAGTTAGGCTTGGTTTGCAAGTTTAATTTCTTGTGTCCCTCCCTTTCCAATCTTGATGCAGGAGCATTCAGTGGTGTAAGGGCAATCTTGCATCACCCAAAAATAGTTAAATTTCAAGTTTCTTGGTTGTAAGATGTTTTTACATTTTTGGATACCCCTTTCATCATAATGAAATTTTCAATTTACTATTTTTATTTTCTATTCCTGGGTTGAAAGATATTGCAGTTTTAGTTTCATAGATTTGCACTTAAAAATCTTTTGAGTTAGATTTGAGGCACTTAGAGTTCCTGAAACAGCCCCAAAACTTGCCTAAATCGGTGTAGGGGATTTCAAGCACATTATTGAATTCGAGACCTTTCCAACAGTTCAAACGGTTCACGAATTGTAGTCCTGGATCAAAAGTTATGACCCCAGGAAGTTGGCGCACTTTCTAGAAGATACAATTGCAAATGTTATTTTAAAATTTGAACTTCAAGTTGTAATTTTCGGCGCCAAACCGCCTAAACTCAAATTTGAATATTATTTTAGCTCCAAACTAAAGAGGAGCTCTATTTATGGGTAGGTTTCTAATTTTTGGGTAGCTTTTCGGGGACAAGCTCGAATATTGCGAAAGGGTTATTCTGTAGCTTCATGTAACTTGCATGTGTTCTAGAACTTGGGGATTTGAGATCCTCTGCATGTAAGAAGCTCCATTTTCTAAATAATAAAATTATTCTCTTGTTTGTGGGTTATTTTCTAAGTCTCAGGCTGCACCCTCATCAAGTGGTATCAGAGCGAGGTTTTCTTAAGCGTGTGGACAGATCGCCGATCATGAGGGAGTTCGCACCAGGACCATGGTTGTGGGTCGAGGTCAAGAAAGATGCCTCCAAGAGTAATGCCTATTAGGCATGGTGGTGCCAGAGGTGGTCAAGGAAGCAAAAATGCTGGTGGAAGAGATACACTAGCAGCCCTCCAGAGACAGATTGATGCATTACAAGAGCAGCTGAGAAGAGTGTTAAACCTGAGGGAGGAAAGTGAGGATGAAGGAGAGGAAGAAGGTTCAAATGTAGAAGAGGAAGAAGAAGTAGTTGATCAAGACCAAATGCGGATAATAAGGGCCATTTTGAAGATCGGGAAAAGACCCAGAGCAGAAGTCCCTAGTTATTCCAGAAGTCTGAACCAAGAAGAGTTGATCGATTGGATCAACAAGCTAGAAGAATAATTTGAGTATGAGGAAATAGAGGACCCAAATCGGATTAAGTTTGTGAAAATGAAGCTAAAGGGCCATACCAGTATTTGGTGGAGAGAGGTCCAGTTGGAAAGAATTCGAAGAGGAAAAGGAAAGATCACCAGATAGGATCACATGGTAGAGAAACTAAAGAAGCAGTTCATACCAGTGGACTATGAGTTAGATCTGTTGAAGAAATTGCAAGAGTTGAAGCAAAAAAATAGATATTTGAAAGAATATACTGAATATTTTCACAAGATAATTATTAAAATAGGTCACACAGAGGCCAATAAGGAGAAGGTAGCCCGATATCTTAATGGGTTACGACTGAGCATTCAGGAGGAGTTAAGCCTAGTTAGAATTACCACTATTGAAGATATGTATCAGTTTGCTCTGAAGGTGGAAGAGAAGCTGAACAAAAGATTTGATGGCAAGAAAAAATGATGAGGAGGTCAAAGTGGAAGGAGCAATGGAAGACCTTCAGGAAGCCGAAATGATGATGAAAAGAAAAGTGAAGATGTGGGTACCAATCAGAGCCAAAGGAATGACAACTTCTACTGCCCTCATGATCAAAACAGTGGTGATCAAAGAGGTAGAGGACGAGGGAGATATGGACAAGGATCTAGAAGAGGTGGTTTCAAAGGAACATGTTTCCAGTGTGGTGAAGAAGGGCATCGAGCCTATGAGTGTCCACAACACCAATGAAGGGAAGACAAAAGGCTAGCAGGTCGTGGAAGGGTTGCACATGCAGATGAGGAGGCCCAATCTGAACATTCAGATGATGCTGAAAGGGGAGAAGCCCTAGTGATTAGGAGAGCCCTGGTGACTGAGGAAAAGGAACCAGAACAGAGGAAGAATTTGTTTCGCACAAGGTGGAAGTCTGAAGGAAAATTTTGTGATGTCATTATTGACGATGGGAGTACCGATGACCTAGTGTTAGAGGAGATGGTCATAAAGTTGAAGCTGAAGAGGGAAAGACACTCGCATCCGTATCAGATTCCCTAGTTGCAGAAAGACCACAAAGTTTTGGTCAATGAGCAATGCCTAGTAAAGTTCAAGATCAGGAGCTACCATGATGAGGTACTCTGTGATATCATCCCCATGGATGCATGTCACATATTGTTGGGGAGGCTGTGGTAGTTCGATAGGTGAGCTATACATGATGGCCATGCAAACACTTATTTCTTGACAAAGGATGGGGTTCGTCACAAGTTAAAACCCCTGAAGGAGTCCGAATAAAATATATCCAATAGTGCTAGAATTTGTTATGTAGATGGAAGAAAAAATTTAGAAGGTATGAAGCATGAGCATGTGTGTTATGCATTGATTCCTAGAGTGAGTAAGGAGGATAGTGAGAAGGTTCCAAAAGAATTTTCTAGGATGTTGGATGAGTTTTAGGATATTGTTTCTGATAATGTACCTGAGGGTTTACCACC
Organism: Sequoia sempervirens; assembly: GCA_007258455.2. NCBI lineage: Eukaryota > Viridiplantae > Streptophyta > Pinopsida > Cupressales > Cupressaceae > Sequoia > Sequoia sempervirens. The sequence goes on from VDFB02122957.1 coordinate 21,894, forward strand.
AATAAGGAAGATCAATCATAAGATTGACTTGATTCTTGGAGCTAGTTTGCCAAATAAGGCATCTCATAGAATGACTCCAACAGAAAATGAGGAGTTGAATAGACAAGTTCAAGAGTTGTTGAGAAAGGGTTTGATACGGGAGAGTTTGAGTCCATGTGTAGTACATGCAGTATTAGCACCAAAGAAGGATGGGGAGTGGATGATGTGTACAGATTCCCGAGCCATAAACAAGATAACAATCAAGTACAAATTTCCCTTGCCAAGGATGGATAACCTGATGGACTATTTGAGTGGAGCTCAGTACTTCACAAATATTGATCTGAAGAGTGGATATCACCAGATCTAGATTCGAGAGGGAGATGAATGGAAAACTACCTTCAAGACCAAAGAGGGCCTATACGAGTGGTTAGTCATGCCTTTTGGGCTAACCAATGCACTGAGCACATTCATGCATCTCATGAATGAGGTACTAAAAGAATTTCTAGGAAGTTTTGATATTGTGTATTTAGATGATATTTTGATTTTCAATAAGACGTTGGATGAGCATCTAATGCATATTCAGAGAGCCTTTGATAAGTTAAGAGAAGAGAAACTATTGATTAATTTAAAAAAGTGCAGTTTTGTGAAGAGGGAGTTAGTGTACTTGGGGTTTGTTGTCTCAGCAGAAGGTCTCAAGATGGACCCAGAGAAGGTGAAGGCTATTTTGGAATGGTTTAGCCCAAGAACTGCTATTGAGGTGAGATCTTTCCATGGTTTGGCTAGTTTTTATAGAAAGTTCATTAGAAACTTTAGTAGTATTTGTGGACCCCTGACTGAAACAATGAGAGGGGATGGAAAAAAATTCAAGTGGAGCACTAGAGTGGCAAAATGTTTTAAGCTGTTGAAGCAGAAGGTGACAGAGCAACCTGTTCTAGCCCTCCCAGATTTCAACAAGGTGTTTTAGGTGAATTGTGATGCCAGTGCTTGTGCCATTGGAGTAGTGTTAAGCTAAGAAGGTAAGCCCATTTCCTATTTCAATGAAAAGTTAAATGATGCCAAAAGAAAGTATTTGTATATGATCAAGAATTTTATGCAATAGTTCAAACATTAAAGAAATGGAGACATTATTTGTTGCCGAAGGAATTTGTTCTATATACTGATCATCAGGCCTTACAGTACCTAAATAGTCAGGAAAAATTAAATGAAAGGCATATGAAATGGGTGGAGTTTTTTCTCGAGTTATACCTTTGTTTTGAAAAATAGGAGTGGGAAGTCAAATAGGGTTGCAGATGCCTTAAGTAGGATGTAGATTGAAGTGGTTGGGTTCAATGAACTCAAGACACTGTATGCAGAAGATCTTAATTTTGTAGAGGCTTGGAAAGCTTGTAAGATACCTGTTACAGTGCACATGACAAGGTGGCTGGATTTCATAATCCAGGATGGCATGTTATTTAAGGGAAGTCAATTGTGTATCCCGAGGAGTTCCATGAGGGAGAACCTAATAAAGGAGAAGCATAATGGAGGAATGGTAGGAAATTTTGGCTGGGATAAGACCATTGCCATTATCATTGAGCATTATTATTGGCCTCAGTTGTCATAGGATGTGAAGAAGTTTGTACAAAGCTACAGGGTATGTCAGATGGCTAAAGGAGTGAGCCAGAATATAGGTTTATATCATCCCTTACCTGTACCAGAGAGGCCATGGGAGGATATAAGTATGGACTTTGTTCTTGGTTTGCCAAGTATACAACGAGGGAATGATTTAGTCTTTGTGGTGGTTGATAGGTTTTCGAAGATGACACATTTCATTCCATGTCAGAAGACCTGTGATGCAATCCACATTGCTGACTTGTTCTTCAAAGAGGTGGTGAGGCTCCATGCTCTACCAAAGAGTATTGTTTCAGATTGTGACACCAAATTTGTGGGGTACTTTTGGAGGACCTTGTGGAAGAAGCTGAAGACAGAGCTGAAGTTTAGTTCTGCACACCATCCACAAACAAATGGGCAAACAGAGGTTGTTAATAGGAGTCTGGGTAACCTACTGAGATGTTTGGTAGGAGTAAACCCAAGGGATGGGACTTGATCTTACCCCAGGAAAAATTTTCTTACAATAATTTTGTCAACATAAGCACTGGTAGATCACCATTCCAGATTGTGTATGGAGGTAGCCCCATAACAGCTCCAGAATTGAGGAAGATGGACCAAGAGAAGAAAATAAGTGTTGAAGCTAAAGATTTTGCAGAGCACATCAAGAATATATACATAAGAATGTATGAGAACACATTAATAAGATGAATATGCAATATAAGGCTAAGGCAGGCCAGAAAAGGAGGAATAAGGAGTTTCAGATTGACGAGAATGTAATGGTCCACTTGAGGAAAGAAAGGTTTCCTGTGGGAACCTATAAAAAATTGAAGATGAAGAAATTCGGTCCCTCTAAGATTTTGAAGAAGCATGATTCAGGGAATGCATATGAGGTAGAGTTGCCTGATGGAATCAACATTTCCCCTATGTTCAACATTTTAGATTTGATAGATTATCATGAAGGTGGAATGGAGGAAGCACCAACAATAGGGCAGTATGGCATTGCAGCACCTATTTTAGAAAGGTAGGAGATTGAAGCAATCTTGGATAGTCGTGTGGCAAGGAGTACCAAAAACAGGCAGTATGAAGAATATCTAGTGAAATGGAGAGGAAGGCTTGTGGAAGATTCATCCTAGCTATCTAAGGTAGCGGTTGAACAGTTGGGTTTTCCTCAACCATCTGAGATGTGATGGGGTCACTTCTAAAATTACCTGGGTGTCTGATGCAAGAGCATCCAGTGGTGTAAGGGCAATCTTGCATCACCCAAAAATAGTTAAATTTCAATTTTTTTGGTTTTTATATGTTTTTACATTTCTGGATACCCTTTTCATCATAATGAAATTCTTAATTTATGGTTTTTATTTTCTATTCCTGGGTTGAAAGATATTGCAGTTTTAGTTTCCTAGATTTGCACCTGAAAATCTTTAGAGTTAGATTTGAGGCACTTAGAGTTCCTGGAACAGCCCTGAAACATGCCTAAATTAGTGTAGCAAATTTCAAGCACATTATTGACTTCGAGAAATTTCCAATGGTTCAAACGGTTCACGAATCAGAGTCCCGGATGAAAAGTTATGGCCTCGGGAAGTTGGCACAATTTCTAGAAGATACAATTGCAAATTTTCTTTTGAAATTTGAACTTAAAGTTGTAATTTTCGGTGCCAAACTGCCTAAACTCAAATTTGAATGTTGTTTTGGCTCCAAACTAAGGAGGAGCTATATTTATGTGCAGGTTTCTAATTTTTGGGTAGCTTTTCAGGGACAAGCTTGCATATTGCGAAAGGGTTATTTTGTAGCTTTATGTAATTTGTATGTGTTGTAGAACTTGGCGATTTGAGATACTCTGCATGTAAGAAGCTCCATTTTCTGAATAATAAAATTATTCTCTTTTTTGTGGGTTATCTTCTAAGTCTTGGGCTGCACCCTCATCAAGTCTCCATGATTGAGTTTCCACGTCTTGGAAGCCAATGGTCTCTGGGTAGATTGAGCTCTATCTCAATGCAAGGGGATTCTTTTTAGCGATCTTCACCTCCTCTATGGAGCAAAAAAGTGTGCTGGACAGGGGGTAGATGTGGGGTATTCCTTTGTTGTCCATTAGGCCTTGGTCTCATTTTTTCAATCCCCTTACAGAGCCATTGAATACTAGACCAATTTGGGTATGACTGTCGAATCTCCCTCTTTAGTTTTGGGAGGATTTATGTTGCGAAGCTATTGGAAACATCATTGAACATTTTTTGATGGTGGACTCTATGACTTAGGAGCTTGAGCATACTATAGTAGCTCGTATTTTAGTTTATTTGGACATCTCCAAACCTCTCCATGGTGATGTAGTCTTATTGCTGAAGGATAGACCTTGGAAGTAGCTCTTGGACTATAAGGGTCTCCCTTTTCAATGTAGGAGATGTTTCTTTGTGGGTCATTTTGCATCTGGTTGCCCTCATTCCTATTGCAGGGGTGTTGCTACTTGGTGGAAAGATGCTCTATCAGATCATCTCACTATGTGTTCTCCTCCTTTGGAAGGTTCTTTTGCAGAGGATGACCCTGCTGAGTCTTCTTAGGAGTCTATGTCTTTCTTGGCTCCTCTTCTGGCTATCCCCTTCATGGAGCCACTATTTCCTCAATCTACTGGTGGTGTTCAGTCTGATTCTACCTAAACCTCATTGATTACCTTTGCTGGTCCTTCGATTGACCTTGCCTCCTCTCCTGCACTGCCGACTTCCTCACTGCATGGTGGTTCATTTCCCTTGGTGGCTATTGTAAATCAACTTTTATCACTTTGCTCGGTGGATTTAGATTCCAAGTCTTCTTGGTCTGTTGTGCTGAGAAAGAAGAAGGGACTCCCTCAATCTATCACAACATCACGGCCTAGGGTTAAGTGATTCAAATTAGTCCCCTCATATTTTGCGGTTGTCTAGACCTAGTTTGTGGTTTAATAGTTGTCTACTATCTATTTCTGTGTGTGGCTTGTCCTCTCTTCCTAGTTCATTTCTAGTTTGAACTAGCTTCTTTTTGGTCTTGTAGGATCTCAATGTAAAGGGTTCAGGACACCATGTAAATGCTACTTATCTTATCAAAAGCACTATAAACTCCAATCTAAATGACATTTAAGAGTAAAGAAGAACCTTTACCTTTAAGAGTATCCAGCATAATTTTCTTCCAATCCTCTTTGTTCCTCTATCTTTTCCCGTAATTTCTTTAATTTCCCCCATTTAAAGTTTCCTCTTCCTTTTGACTTTACAATGAAAATTTCTACCCATTATACAAATAAAAATAAGACACCCCAATGATTGAAATAATCATATTTTATGTCAAAGAGTGTTCAAAAGCATGATTGTATTTGTAACACACAAAAATGGATATTATTCAAAGTGGGTATGTGTTATTAACAATTTTTTTTGACATAAACCTTTTGCCTTGGTTTTTGTGTTAGGAATGGTTGGATTTAGGCATGAGAGTTTCAAAACTGAGGGGTCAATTGGTCCAACCTATTTAGAGGTTTCATCATCTTTTCATGATTTCATCATTTGTGACATTTTTTCATCAAATTTGTTGAAATAAAAATGCTTATTTAGGAAATTATCATCATTCTACAAATATAAGATATTCTTGATTATGAATTTAATATTAAACTATTAATTCTTTTCTACATGTACTATGTCTCTTGATTGATAGATTGATTGAAAAGTATCCTTAACTTTCAAACTATTTCACCTTTTCAAATTTGAAAGATGTATCACACTCTATTCTTCACTAGCTATAGGTGTAAAAAATGAGTTTAATTATTTTTTTGACCAAATTAAGTTGGCCAAAAAATTATTTTTAATATTTAAAAAAATTCCTAATTAAAAATCCATAACTATTTACTTAAAAAAAATTCAAAAAAATATGCATCAAATTAGAGTGTGTCATTTACGTATATTTAAAGGTTATTTATTTTCTCATGTTTAGGTTGGTCAGAATGACACCATTTTTTTAAAATTATAGTAGTGTTACATTGAAATTTTAAAATCTCAGCAAATAAATTTATAATTTCTCTAAGAAAATTGTAACCTAGAAACTACATTTCTTAAGGCTAAAGGCAAAGGATTCCAAACATAGATAATAGATACACACAAATAACTCTGAAACTAAAATTTGTATTTAAATCTTAAATATTTGATCTCATAAACACAGAGTTGTTGCTCAACTTTTCTACTGCTAAGCAACACAACTATTTTTTTTTCTATTTCTTCTTGTGTAAAATTACATCCATCCTACGCTAATATAGACTTAAAAAGTCATGAAAGAAATTAACTAGGAAAGAGGTGAAATAAATATCATTAATACAATAGTAAAGACTTGAGATTTTCCAAGGTTTAATTGTCTAAAAGGCTGTCCTAAGCATATCAAACATTATCCTTCAAATCTTAGATTCCTGTACAAAATATTCATGCAAAAAATTCTGCCACAAGAATACATAAATTGCATTACTGCTAAGAGGAATGAAGACACTTGTAGAATTGCAGGGTCACCACACTACTGCAAGGACTAGACTAGGAGGTTGTGGGTCTGCGGGGGAACCGCTTAGCCATACAATACTGAAGAAGGGGTTGCAGGCTTGTAGTAAACATCGCATAATCGCTATAGTCATGAGATAAGGTTGTGGTATGGCAGTGGTCACTGAAGTACCACCAAAAGGTGATGAGAGGTGAGTGGTATGGTGCTAAACCATTCTACCAGATGGTATGAACATGAGGATTATGGTAAGGTGATAAACATCACTCTACCAGAAGCTGCGAAATTGAAGGCATGGGATGGTGGTAAAGGAAGAAAAAGGTTGCAATAAGAGTTGGAATTATTTCCAACACTCCCCCTCAATTACAACTGCTGCCATTGATGATGCCTAGTTGATCTCTCTAATAGATGAAGTTGTCACTTCCCAACGCTTTGGTAAAAATGTCTACACACTATTCTTCAAACTTGCAAAACTCTAAAAAGATTTCTCCATTGTTGATCAGCTCTCTGATAAATTGATATCTTTTGTCAATATGTTTACTTCTCTTGTGGAAGACTAGATTTTTCAATAATGCTATGGTTGAGTTATTGTCATAAAATATCTTTGCTGCATCCACTTGTTTATTCTTTAGCCCTTTCAACACTCTTCTCATCCAAATTTCTTGACATGATGCACTTGTGGCTGCCACATACTCTACTTCAGCTGATGAAAGAATAACTATTGGCTGCTTTTTTGAAGCCCATGAAACTACACCGGTGCCAAAATGAAAAACATAACCATACGTGCTTTTCATGTCATTAAAAATTCTAGCACAATCACTATCTATGTACCCTATGAGGTTGAACTCATCTAAACTTGAATATTGAATCCAAAAATTCTATTTTTCTACCTATATATCTCAAAATTATTTTCCTAGCTTTCCAATGTGTGTCTTTAGGAACTTCCATAAATATTACAGCATATATTATGTCTATCCTTATGGCTGTCAAATACATAAGGTTGCCAACAAGTTATTTATATAGAGTTCGATCCACATTTGCACCTTTGTCATCCTTACTTAACTTCAAACCTATAACTATAGGTGTTGGTGGTAATTTGCAATTTGTCATGTTAAACCTCTTGAAAATATCATTTGCATAGTTTGTTTGAGAAATAAAGATACCATTTTCATTTTGATTCTCTTCAATGCCTAAAATTTATTTCATGAGTCCCAATTTTGTCATTTCAAATTCTTTCTTCATATCTCCTCTAAATAGATCAATTGATAAATAACTAGTGAATATTAAATCATCAACATACAAGCATACAATCAAAATTTCACCTTTTTCATTCATCTCTGTATATAATGTAGACTCACTTCTACAGTTGATGAAGCCATTATGTAAAAGATAACTATCAATTTTGTTGTACCAAGCTCTTGAAGCTTGCTTGAGACCATACAATGCTTTCTTTATCTTGTATAATTTGTCTTCTTGTCCCAATATCTCATAACCAGGTGGTTGTTCCACATAAACTTCTTCAAGATAGCCATTTAAAAATGTTGATTTCACATCCATTTGAGGAGTTTGAATAAAATATATCCAATAGTGCTAGAATTTGTTATGTAGATGGAAGAAAAAATTTAGAAGGTATGAAGCATGAGCATGTGTGTTATGCACTGATTCCTAGAGTGAGTAAGGAGGATAGTGAGAAGGTTCCAAAAGAATTTTCTAGGATGTTGGATGAGTTTTAGGATATTGTTTCTGATAATGTACCTGAGGGTTAACCACCAATAAGGAAGATCAATCATAAGATTGACTTGATTCTTGGAGCTAGTTTGCCAAATAAGGCAGCTCATAGAATGACTCCAACAAAAAATGAGGAGTTGAATAGACAAGTTCAAGAGTTGTTGAGAAAGGGTTTGATACGGGAGAGTTTGAGTCCATGTGTAGTACATGCAGTATTAGCACCAAAGAAGGATGGGGAGTGGATGATGTGTACAGATTCCCGAGCCATAAACAAGATAACAATCAAGTACAAATTTTCCCTTGCCAAGGATGGATAACCTGATGGACTATTTGAGTGGAGCTCAGTACTTCACAAAGATTGATCTAAAGAGTGGATATCACCAGATCCGGATTCGAGAGGGAGATGAATGGAAAACTGCCTTCAAGACCAAAGAGGGCCTATACGAGTGGTTAGTCATGCCTTTTGGGCTAACTAATGCACTGAGCACATTCATGCATCTCATGAATGAGGTACTAAAAGAATTTCTAGGAAGTTTTGATATTGTGTATTTAGATGATATTTTGATTTTCAATAAGACGTTGGATGAGAATCTAATGCATATTCAGAGAGCCTTTGATAAGTTAAGAGAAGAGAAACTATTGATTAATTTAAAGAAGTGCAGTTTTGTGAAGAGGGAGTTAGTGTACTCGGGGTTTGTTGTCTCAGTAGAAGGTCTCAAGATGGACCTAGAGAAGGTGAAGGCTATTTTGGAATGGTTTACCCCAAGAACTGCTACCGAGGTGAGATCTTTCCATGGTTTGGCTAGTTTTTATAGAAAGTTCATTAGAAACTTCAGTAGTATTTGTGGACCCCTGACTGAAACAATGAGAGGGGATGGAAAAAAATTCAAGTGGAGCACTAGAGTGGCAAAATGTTTTAAGTTGTTGAAGCAGAAGGTGACAGAGCAACCTATTCTAGCCCTCCCAGATTTCAACAAGGTGTTTTAGGTGAATTGTGATGCCAGTGCTTGTGCCATTGGAGCAGTGTTAAGCTAAGAAGGTAAGCCCATTTCCTATTTCAATGAAAAGTTAAATGATGCCAAAAGAAAGTATTTGTATATGATCAAGAATTTTATGCAATAGTTCAAACATTAAAGAAATGTAGACATTATTTGTTGCCGAAGGAATTTATTCTATATACTAATCATCAGGCCTTACAGTACCTAAATAGTCAGGAAAAATTAAATGAAAGGCATATGAAATGGGTGGAGTTTTTTCTTGAGTTATACCTTTGTTTTGAAAAATAGGAGTGGGAAGTCAAATAGCATTGTAGATGCCTTAAGTAGGAGGCATACATTGATGACAAAGATGTAGATTGAAGTGGTTGGGTTCAATGAACTCAAGACATTGTATGCAGAAGATCTTAATTTTGCAGAGGCTTGGAAAGCTTGTAAGATACCTGCTATAGTGCACAGGACAAGGTGGCTGTATTTCATAATCCAAGATGGCATGTTATTTAAGGGAAGTCAATTGTGTATCTAGAGGAGTTCCATGAGGGAGAACCTGATAAAGGAGAAGCATAATGGAGGAATGGCAGGACATTTTGGCTAGGATAAGACCATTGCCATTATCATTGAGCATTATTATTGGCCTCAGTTGTCATAGGATGTGAAGAAGTTTCTACAAAGCTACAGGGTATGTTAGATGGCTAAAGGAGTGAGCTAGAATACAGGTTTATATCATCCCTTACCTGTACCAGAGAGGCCATGGGAGGATATAAGTATGGACTTTGTTCTTGGTTTGCCAATGATACAACAAGGGAATGATTCAGTCTTTGTGGTGGTTGATAGGTTTTCGAAGATGACACATTTCATTCCATGTCAGAAGACCTATGATGCAATCCACATTGCTGACTTATTCTTCAAAGAGGTGGTGAGGCTCCATGCTCTACCAAAGAGTATTGTTTCAGATTGTGACACCAAATTTGTGGGGTACTTTTGGAGGACCTTATGGAAGAAGCTGAAGACAGAGTTGAAGTTTAGTTCTACACACCATCCACAAACAAATGGGCAGACAGAGGTTGTTAATAGGAGTCTGGGTAACCTACTGAGATGTTTGGTAGGAGTAAACCCAAGGGATGGGACTTGATCTTACCCCAGGCAAAATTTTCTTACAACAATTTTGTCAACATAAGCACTGGTAGATCACCATTCTAGATTGTGTATGGAGGTAGCCCCATAACAGCTCCAGAATTGAGGAAGATGGACCAAGAGAAGAAAATAAGTACTGAAGCCAAATATTTTGCAGAGCACACCAAGAATATATACATAAGAACGTACGAGAACACATTAATAAGATGAATATGCAATATAAGGCTAAGGCAGGTCAGAAAAGGAGGAATAAGGAGCTTCAGATTGACGATAATGTAATGGTCCACTTGAGGAAAGAAAGGTTTCCTGGGGGAACCTATAACAAATTGAAGATGAAGAAATTCGGTCCCTGTAAGATTTTAAAGAAGCATGATTCAGGGAATGCATATGAGGTAGAGTTGCCTGATGGAATCAACATTTCCCCTATGTTCAACATTTTAGATTTAATAGATTATCATGAAGGTGGAATGGAGGAAGCACCAACAATAGGGCAGTATGGCATTCCAGCACCTATTTTAGAAAGGTAGGAGATTGAAGCAATCTTGGATAGTCGTGTGGGAAGGAGTACCAAAAATAGGTAGTATGAAGAATATCTAGTGAATGGAGAGGAAGGCCTGTGGAAGATTCATCCTAGCTATCTAAGGTAGCGGTTGACCAGTTGGGTTTTCCTCAACCATCTGAGATGTGATGGGGTCACTTCTGAAATTACCCTGGGTGTCTGATGCAGGAGCATCCAGTGGTGTAAGGGCAATCTTGCATCACCCAAAAATAGTTAAATTTCAATTTTTTTGGTTTTTATATGTTTTTACATTTTTGGATACCCTTTTCATCATAATGAAATTCTTAATTTATGGTTTTTATTTTCTATTCCTGGGTTGAAAGATATTGCAGTTTTAGTTTCCTAGATTTGCACCTGAAAATCTTTCGAGTTAGATTTGAGGCACTTAGAGTTCCTGGAACAGCCCTGAAACATGCCTAAATTAGTGTAGCAAATTTCATGCGCATTATTGACTTCGAGAACTTTCCAACGGTTCAAACGGTTCGCGAATCAGAGTCCCAGATGAAAAGTTATGGCCTCGGGAAGTTGGCACACTTTCTAGAAGATACAATTGCAAATTTTCTTTTCAAATTTGAACTTCAAGTTGTAATTTTTGGTGCCAAACCACCTAAACTCAAATTTGAATGTTGTTTTGGCTCCAAACTAAGGAGGATCTATCTTTATGTGCAGGTTTCTAATTTTCGGGTAGCTTTTCAGGGAAAAGCTTGCATATTGCGAAAGGGTTATTCTGTAGCTTTATGTAATTCGTATGTGTTGTAGAACTTGTGGATTTGAGATCCTCTGCATGTAAGAAGCTCCATTTTCTAAATAATAAAATTATTCTCTTTTTTGTGGGTTATCTTCTAAGTCTCGAGCTGCACCCTCATCAAGTCTCCATGATTGAGTTTCCACGTCTTGGAAGCCAATGGTCTCTGGGTAGATTGAGCTCTATCTCAATGCAAGGGGATTCTTTTTAGCGACCTTCACCTCCTCTATGGAGCAAAAAAGTGTGCTGGATAGGGGGTAGATGTGGGGTATTACTTTGTTGTCCATTAGGCCTTGGTCTCATTTTTTCAATCCCCTTATAGAGCCATTGAATACTAGACCAATTTGGGTATGACTGTCGAATCTCCCTCTTTAGTTTTGCGAGGATTTATGTTGCGATGCTATTGGAAACATCATTGAACATTTTTTGATGGTGGACTCTATGACTTAGGAGGTTGAGCATACTATAGTAGCTCGTATTTTAGTTTATTTGGACATCTCCAAACCTCTCCATGGTGATGTAGTCTTATTGCTGAAGGATAGACCTTTGAAGTAGCTCTTGGACTATGAGGGTTTCCCTTTTCAATGTAGGAGATGTTTCTTTGTGGGTCATTTTGCATCTGGTTGCCCTCATTCCTATCGGAAGGGTGTTGCTACTTGGTGGAAAGATGCTCTCTCAGATCATCTCACTATGTGTTCTCCTCCTTTGGAAGGTTCTTTTGCAGAGGATGACCCTGCTGAGTCTTCTTAGGAGTCTATGTCTTTCTTGGCTCCTCTTCTGGCTATCCCCTTCATGGAGCCACTATTTCCTCAATCTACTGGTGGTGTTCAGTCTGATTCTACCTAAACCTCATTGATTACCTTTGCTGGTCCTTCGATTGACCTTACCTCCTCTCCTGCACTGCTGACTTCCTCACTGCATGGTGGTTCATTTCCCTTGGTGGCTATTGTAAATCAACTATTATCGCTTTGCTCGGTGGACTTAGATTCCAAGTCTTCTTGGTCTGTTGTGATGAGAAAGAAGGGACTCCCTCGATCTACCACAACATCATGGCCTAGGGTTAAGTGATTCAAATTAGTCCCCTCATATTTTGCGGTTGTCTAGACCTAGTTTGTGGTTTAATAGTTGTCTACTATCTATTTCTGTGTGTGGCTTGTCCTCTCTTCCTAGTTCATTTCTAGTTTGAACTAGCTTCTTTTTGGTCTTGTAGGCTCTCAATGTAAAGGGTTCAGGACACCATGTAAATGCTACTTATCTTATCAAAAGCATTATAAACTCCAATCTAAATGCCATTTAAGAGTAAAGAAGAACCTTTACCTTTAAGAGTATCCAACATAATTTTCTTCCAATCCTCTTCGTTGCTCTATCTTTTCCCGTAATTTCTTCAATTTCCCCCATTTAAAGTTTCCTCTTCCTTTTGACTTTACAATGAAAATTTCTACCCATTATACAAATAAAAATAAGACACCCCAATGATTGAAATAATCATATTTTATGTCAAAGAGTGTTCAAAAGCATGATTGTATTTGTAACACACAAAAATGGATATTATTCAAAGTGGGTATTTGTTATTAACAATTTTTTTTGACATAAACCTTTTGCCTTGGTTTTTGTGTTAGTAATGGTTGGATTTAGGCATGAGAGTTTCAAAACTGAGGGGTCAATTGGTCCAACCTATTAAGAGGTTTCATCATCTTTTCATGATTTCATCATTTGTGACATTTTTTCATCAAATTTGTTGAAATAAAAATGCTTATTTAGGAAATTATCATCATTCTACAAATATAAGATATTCTTGATTATGAATTTAATATTAAACTATTAATTCTTTTCTACATGTACTATGTCTCTTGATTGATAGATTGATTGAAAAGTATCCTTAACTTTTAAACTATTTCACCTTTTCAAATTTGAAAGATGTATCACACTCTATTCTTCACTAGCTATAGGTGTAAAAAATGAGTTTAATTATTTTTTTGACCAAATTAAGTTGGCCAAAAAATTATTTTTAATATTTAAAAAAATTCCTAATTAAAAATCCATAACTATTTATTAAAAAAAATTCAAAAATATATGCATCAAATTAGAGTGTGTCATTTTATTATATTTAAAGGTTATTTATTTTCTCATGTTTAGGTTGGTCAGAATGACACCATTTTTTAAAAATTATAGTAGTGTTACATTAAAAATTTAAAATCTCAGCAAATAAATTTATAATTTTTCTAAGAAAATTGTAACCTAGAAACTACATTTCTTAAGGCTAGAGGCAAAGGATTCCAAACATAGATAATAGATACACACAAATAACTCTGAAACTAAAATTTATATTTAAATCTTAAATATTTGATCTCATAAACACAGAGTTGTTGCTCAACTTTTCTACTTCTAAGCAACACGACTATTTTTTTTTCTATTTCTTCTTGTGTAAAATTACATCCATCCTTCGCTAATATAGACTTAAAAAGTCATGAAAGAAATTAACCAGGAAAGAGGTGAAATAAATATCATTAATACAATAGTAAAAACTTGAGATTTTCCAAGGTTTAATTGTCTAAAAGTCTATCCTAAGCATATTAAACATTATCCTTCAAATCTTAGATTCCTGTACAAAATATTCATGCAAAAAATTCTGCCACAAGAATACATAAATTGCATTACTGCTAAGAGGAATGAAGACACTTGTAGAATTATAGGGTCACCACACTACTGCAAGGACTAGACTCGGAGTTTGTGGGTCTGCGGGGGAACTACTTCGCCATACAATACTGAAGAAGGGGTCGCAGGCTTGCAGTAAACATCGCATAATTGCTCTAGTCATGAGATAAGGTTGTGGTATGGCAGTGGTCACTGCAGTACCACCAAAAGGTGATGAGAGGTGAGTGGTATGGTGCTAAAGCATTCTACCACATGGTATGAACATGAGGATTATGGTAAGGCGATAAACATCACTCTACCAGAAGCTGCGAAATTGAAGGCATGGGATGGTGGTAAAGGAAGAAAAAGGTTGCAACAAGAGTTGGAATTATTTCCAGCACTCCCCCTCAATTACAACTACTGCCATTGATGATGCCTAGTTGATCTCTCTAATAGATGAAGTTGTCACTTCCCAACGCTTTGGTAAAAATCTCTGCACACTATTCTTCAAACTTGCAAAACTCTAAAAATATTTCTCCATTGTTGATCAGCTCTCTGATAAATTGATATCTTTTGTCAATATGTTTACTTCTCTTGTGGAAGACTAGATTTTTCGATAATGCTATGGTTGAGTTATTGTCATAAAATATCTTTGCTGCATCCACTTGTTTATTCTTTAGCTCTTTCAACACTCTTCTCATCCAAATTTCTTGACATGATGCACTTGTGGCTGCCACATACTCTACTTCAGCTGATGAAAGAATAACTATTGGCTGCTTTTTTGAAGCCCATGAAACTACACCGGTGCCAAAATGAAAAACATAACCATATGTGCTTTTCATGTCATTAAAAATTCTAGCACAATCACTATCTATGTATCCTATGAGGTTGAACTCATCTAAACTTGAATATTGAATCCAAAAATTCTATTTTTCTACCTATATATCTCAAAATTATTTTCCTAGCTTTCCAATGTGTGTCTTTAGGAACTTCCATAAATATTACAGCATATATTATGTCTATCCTTATGGCTGTCAAATACATAAGGTTGCCAACAAGTTATTTATATAGAGTTCGATCCACATTTGCACCTTTGTCATCCTTACTTAACTTCAAACCTATAACTATAGGTGTTGGTGGTAATTTGCAATTTGTCATGTTAAACCTCTTGAAAATATCATTTGCATAGTTTGTTTGAGAAATAAAGATACCATTTTCATTTTGATTCTCTTCAATGCCTAAAATGTATTTCATGAGTGCCAAGTTTGTCATTTCAAATTCTTTCTTCATATCTCCTCTAAACAGATCAATTGATAAATAACCAGTGAATATTAAATCATCAACATACAAGCATAGAATAAAAATTTCACCTTTTTCATTCATCTTTGTATATAATGTAGACTCACTTCTACATTTGATGAAGCCATTATGTAAAAGATAACTATCAATTTTGTTGTACCAAGCTCTTGGAGCTTGCTTGAGACCATACAATGCTTTCTTTATCTTGTAGAATTTGTCTTCTTGTCCCAATATCTCATAACTAGGTGGTTGTTCCACATAAAATTCTTCAAGATAGCCATTTAAAAATGTTGATTTCACATCCATTTGAGGAGTCCGAATAAAATATATCCAATAGTGCTAGAATTTGTTATGTAGATGGAAGAAAAAATTTAGAAGGTATGAAGCATGAGCATGTGTGTTATGCATTGATTCCTAGAGTGAGTAAGGAGGATAGTGAGAAGGTTCCAAAAGAATTTTCTAGGATGTTGGATGAATTTTAGGATATTGTTTCTGATAATGTACCTGAGGGTTTACCACCAATAAGGAAGATCAATCATAAGATTGACTTGATTCTTGGAGCTAGTTTGACAAATAAGGCAGCTCATAGAATGACTCCAACAAAAAATGAGGAGTTGAATAGACAAGTTCAAGAGTTGTTGAGAAAGGGTTTGATATGGGAGAGTTTGAGTCCATGTGCAGTACATGCAGTATTAGCACCAAAGAAGGATGGGGAGTTGATGATGTGTACAGATTCCCGAGCCATAAACAAGATAACAATCAAGTATAGATTTCCCTTGCCAAGGATGGATAACCTGATGGACTGTTTGAGTGGAGCTCAGTACTTCACAAATATTGATCTAAAGAGTGGATATCACCAGATCCGGATTCGAGAGGGAGATGAATGGAAAACTGCCTTCAAGACCAAAGAGGGCATGTACGAGTGGTTAGTCATGCCTTTTGGGCTAACCAATGCACTGAGCACATTCATGCATCTCATGAATGAGGTACTAAAAGAATTTCTAGGAAGTTTTGATATTGTGTATTTAGATGATATTTTGATTTTCAATAAGACGTTGGATGAGCATCTAATGCATATTCAAAGAGCCTTTGATAAGTTAAGAGAAGAGAAACTATTGATTAATTTAAAGAAGTGCAGTTTTGTGAAGAGGGAGTTAGTGTACTCAGGGTTTGTTGTCTTAGCGGAAAGTCTCAAGATGGACCCAGAGAAGGTGAAGGCTATTCTAGAATGGTTTACCCCAAGAACTGCTACCGAGGTGAGATCTTTCCATGGTTTGGATAGTTTTTATAGAAAGTTCATTAGAAACTTCAGTAGTATTTGTGGACCCTTGACTGAAACAATGAGAGGGGATGGAAAAAAATTCAAGTGGAGCACTAGAGTGGCAAAATGTTTTAAGCTGTTGAAGCAGAAGGTGACAAAGCAACCTGTTCTAGCCCTCCCAGATTTCAACAAGGTGTTTTAGGTGAATTGTGATGCCAGTGCTTGTGCCATTGGAGCAGTGTTAAGCTAAGAAGGTAAGCCCATTTCCTATTTCAATGAAAATTTAAATGATGCCAAAAGAAAGTATTTGTATATGATCAAGAATTTTATGCAATAGTTCAAACATTAAAGAAATGGAGACATTATTTGTTGCCGAAGGAATTTTTTCTATATACTGATCATCAGGCCTTACAGTACCTAAATAGTCAGGAAAAATTAAATGAAAGGCATATGAAATGGGTGGAGTTTTTTCTCGAGTTATACCTTTGTTTTTTAAAATAGGAGTGGGAAGTCAAATAGGGTTGCAGATGCCTTAAGTAGGATGTAGATTGAAGTGGTTGGGTTCAATGAACTCAAGACACTGTATGCAGAAGATCTTAATTTTGCATAGGCTTGGAAAGCTTGTAAGATACCTGTTACAGTGCACAAGACAAGGTGGCTGGATTTCATAATCCAGGATGGCGTGTTATTTAAGGGAAGTCAATTGTGTATCTCGAGGAGTTCCATTAGGGAGAACCTGATAAAGGAGAAGCATAATGGATGAATAGCAGGACATTTTGGCTAGGATAAGACCATTGCCATTATCATTGAGCATTATTATTGACCTCAGTTGTCATAGGATGTGAAGAAGTTTCTTCAAAGCTACAGGGTATGTTAGATGGCTAAAGGAGTGAGCCAGAATACAGGTTTATATCATCCCTTACCTGTACCAGAGAGGCCATGGGAGGATATAAGTATGGACTTTGTTCTTGGTTTGCCAATGATACAACAAGGGAATGATTCAGTCTTTGTGGTGGTTGATAGGTTTTCAAAGATGACACATTTCATTCCATGTCAGAAGACCTATGATGCAATCCACATTGCTGAATTGTTCTTCAAAGAGGTGGTGAGGCTCCATGCTCTACCAAAGAGTATTGTTTTAGATTGTGACACCAAATTTGTGGGGTACTTTTGGAGGACCTTGTGGGAAGAAATTTTGAAGGCAATTTGAAGTTTAGTTACGCACACCATCCACAAACAAATGGGCGAGGATAGAGGTTGTTAATGAATTCGGGTAACCTGCACTAAGATGTTTGGCGGAGTAAACCCAAGGGATGGGACTTGATCTTACCCAGGCAAAATTTTCTTACAACAATTTTGTCAACATAAGCTTCTTGGTAGATCCACCATTCAGTTATTGTGTATGGAGGTAGCCGCAACAGCTCGAATTGAGGAAGATGGACCAAGAGAGAAGAAATAAGTCTTTAAAGCCAAAATTTTCTGCGAGGCACATCAAGAATATATACATAGAATATGCGAGAACACATTAATAAGATGAATATGCAATATAAAGGCTAAAGGCGGTGGAAAGGAGGAATAAGGTTTTGGTTGGCGATAATGTAATAGTCCGCTTGAGAAGCGGACTCACAGGGGGCATATAACAAATTGAAGATGAAGAAATTAGGTCCACAGCAGATTTTGAAGAAGCATGATTCGGGAATGCATATGAGTAGAGTTGCACGATGGAATCAACATTTCCCTGTCTTCAAATTTTACAGGTGATAGATTATCATGAAGGTGGAATGGAGGAAGCACCAACAATAGGGCAGTATGGCATTCCAACACCTACTTCAGAAAGGGAGGAGATTGAAGTAATCTTGGATAGTTGTGTGGGAAGGAGTACTAGAAACAAGCAATATGAAGAATATCTGTGAAGTGGAGAGTAAGGCCTATGGAAGATTCATCCTGGCTATCTAAGGTAGCAGTTGACCAGTTAGGTTTTCCTCAACCATCTGAGATGTGATGGGGTCGCCGAAATTACCTTGGGTGTGTCTGGGAGCATCTAGTGGTGTAAGGGCAATCTTGCATCACCCAAAATAGTTAAATTTCAATTTTTTGGTGCATAACATTTTTGGATACCCTTTTCATCATAATGAAATTCTTAATTTATGGTTTTTATTTTCTATTCCTGGGTTGAAAGATATTGCAGTTTTAGTTTCCTAGATTTGCACTTGAAAATCTTTCGAGTTAGATTTGAGGCATTTAGAGTTCCTGGAACAGCCCTGAAACATGCCTAAATTAGTGTAGCAAATTTCAAGCACATTATTGACTTCGAGAAATTTCCAATGGTTCAAACGGTTCGCGAATCAGAGTCCCGGATGAAAAGTTATGGCCTCGGGAAGTTGGCACACTTTCTAGAAGATACAATTGCAAATTTTCTTTTGAAATTTGAACTTCAAGTTGTAATTTTTGGTGCCAAACCACCTAAACTCAAATTTGAATGTTTTTTTGGCTCCAAACTAAGGAGGAGCTATATTTATTTGCAGGTTTCTAATTTTTGGGTAGCTTTTCAGGGACAAG
Source organism: Sequoia sempervirens (assembly GCA_007258455.2). Classification (NCBI taxonomy): domain Eukaryota; kingdom Viridiplantae; phylum Streptophyta; class Pinopsida; order Cupressales; family Cupressaceae; genus Sequoia; species Sequoia sempervirens. The sequence goes on from VDFB02122957.1 coordinate 40,862, forward strand.
CTTGCATATTGCAAAAGGGTTATTCTGTAGCTTTATGTAATTTGTATGTGTTGTAGAACTTGGGGATTTGAGATCCTCTGCATGTAAGAAGCTCCATTTTCTGAATAATAAAATTATTCTCTTTTTTGTGGGTTATCTTCTAAGTCTCGAGCTGCACCCTCATCAAGTCTCCATGATTGAGTTTCCACGTCTTGGAAGCCAATGGTCTCTAGGTAGATTGAGCTCTATCTCAATGCAAGGGGATTCTTTTTAGCGATCTTCACCTCCTCTACGGAGCAAAAAAGTGTGCTAGATAGGGGGTAGATGTGGGGTATTCCTTTGTTGTCCATTAGGCCTTGGTCTCATTTTTTCAATCCCCTTACAGAGCCATTGAATACTAGACCAATTTGGGTATGACTGTCGAATCTCCCTCTTTAGTTTTGGGAGGATTTATGTTGCAAAGCTATTGGCAACATCATTGAACGTTTTTTGATGGTGGACTCTATGACTTAGGAGCTTGAGCATACTATAGTAGCTCGTATTTTAGTTTATTTGGACATCTCCAAACCTCTCCATGGTGATGTAGTCTTATTGCTGAAGGATAGACCTTGGAAGTAGCTCTTGGGTCCATGAGGTCTCCTTTTCAATGTAGGAGATGTTTCTTTGTGGGTCATTTTGCATCTGGTTGCTGTTCCTATTCGGAGGGTGTTGCTACTTGGTGGAAAGATGCTCCTCAAATCATCCTCACTATGTGTTCTCCTCCTTTGGAAGGTTCTTTTCTGAGAGGATGACTCTGCTTAGTCTTCTTAGGAGTCTATGTCTTTCTTGTCCTCTTAAGCTGTCCCCTTCATGGAGCCACTATTTCCTCAATCTTGGTGGTGTTGATGCGATTCTACCTAAACCTCATTGATTACCTTCAGAGTCCTTGATTGACCTTACCTCCTCTCTGCCTTTGCCCGACCTCAGCATGGTGGTTGCAAACATAGTGGCTATTGTAAATCGCTTTACTCCAGCTGCTTCCGGTGGACTTAGATTCCAAGTCTTCTTGGTCTGTTGTGCTGAGAAAGAAGAAGGGACTCCCTCAATCTATCACAACATCACGGCCTAGGGTTAAGTGATTCAAATTAGTCCCCTCATATTTTGGGGTTGTCTAGACCTAGTTTGTGGTTTGTGTTCATCTGCTATCTGTGTGGCTTGTCCTCTCTTCCTGGATTCATTTCTAGTTTGAACTAGCTTCTTTTTTCTAGTCTTATGAAGCTCACGAATGCCGAGGTTTAGGACACCTGTAGTACTACTTATCTTATGAAAAGCATTATAAACTCCAATCGTTCCATTTAAGAGTAAAGAAGAACCGCTGCATTTAAAATTATCGACATAATTTTTCTTCAATGTCTTCATTTAACTCTATCTTTTCAAGTAATTTCTTTAATTTCCCCATTTAAAGTTCCTCTTCCTTTTGACTTTTGCAGTAGAAATTTCCATTATACAAATAAAATAAGACCCCAATGATTGGAAATAATCATGTTTTGTAAAGTGTTCAAAAGCATGATTTTTATTTGTAACACACAAAAATGGATATTATTCAAAGTGGGTATTTGTTATTAACAATTTTTTTTGACATAAACCTTTTGCCTTGGTTTTTGTGTTAGGAATGGTTGGATTTAGGCATGAGAGTTTCAAAACTGAGGGGTCAATTGGTCCAACCTATTTAGAGGTTTCATCATCTTTTCATGATTTCATCATTTGTGACATTTTTTCATCAAATTTGTTGAAATAAAAATGCTTATTTAGGAAATTATCATCATTCTACAAATATAAGATATTCTTGATTATGAATTTAATATTAAACTATTAATTATTTTCTACATGTACTATGTCTCTTGATTGATAGATTGATTGAAAAGTATCCTTAACTTTCAAACTATTTCACCTTTTCAAATTTGAAAGATGTATCACACTCTATTCTTCACTAGCTATAGGTGTAAAAAATGAGTTTAATTATTTTTTTGACCAAATTAAGTTGGGCAAAAAATTATTTTTAATATTTAAAAAAATTCCTAATTAAAAATCCATAACTATTTACTTAAAAAAAATTCAAAAAAATATGCATCAAATTAGAGTGTGTCATTTACGTATATTTAAAGGTTATTTATTTTCTCATGTTTAGGTTGGTCAGAATGACACCATTTTTTTAAAATTATAGTAGTGTTACATTGAAATTTTAAAATCTTAGCAAATAAATTTATAATTTTTCTAAGAAAATTGTAACCTAGAAACTACATTTCTTAAGGCTAGAGGCAAAGGATTCCAAACATAGATAATAGATACACACAAATAACTCTGAAACTAAAATTTGTATTTAAATCTTAAATATTTGATCTCATAAACACAGAGTTGTTGCTCAACTTTTCTACTGCTAAGCAACACAAATATTTTTTTTTCTATTTCTTCTTGTGTAAAATTACATCCATCCTACGCTAATATAGACTTAAAAAGTCATGAAATAAATTAACCAGGAAAGAGGTGAAATAAATATCATTAATACAATAGTAAAGACTTGAGATTTTCCAAGGTTTAATTGTCTAAAAGGTTGTCCTAAGCATATTAAACATTATCCTTCAAATCTTAGATTCCTGTACAAAAAATTCATGCAAAAAATTCTGCCACAAGAATACATAAATTGCATTACTGCTAAGAGGAATGAAGACACTTGTAGAATTGTAGGGTCACCACACTACTGCAAGGACTAGACTAGGAGGTTGTGGGTCTGCGGGGGAACCGCTTCGCCATACAATACTGAAGAAGGGTTTGCAGGCTTGCAGTAAACATCGCATAATCGCTATAGTCATGAGATAAGGTTGTGGTATGGCAGTGGTCACTGCAGTACCACCAAAAGGTTATGAGAGGTGAGTGGTATGGTGCTAAACCATTCTACCACATGGTATGAACATGAGGATTATGGTAAAGCGATAAACATCACTTTACCAGAAGCTGCGAAATTGAAGGCATGGGATGGTGTTAAAGGAAGAAAAAGGTTGCAACAAGAGTTGGAATTATTTCCAACACTCCCCTTCAATTACAACTGCTGCCATTGATGATGCCTAGTTGATCTCTCTAATAGATGAAGTTGTCACTTCCCAACGCTTTGGTAAAAATGTCTGCACACTATTCTTCAAACTTGCAAAACTCTAAGAAGATTTCTCCATTGTTGATCAGCTCTCTGATAAATTGATATCTTTTGTCAATATGTTTACTTCTCTTGTGGAAGACTAGATTTTTCGATAATGCTATGGTTGAGTTATTGTCATAAAATATCTTTGCTGCATCCACTTGTTTATTCTTTAGCTCTTTCAACACTCTTCTCATCCAAATTTCTTGACATGATGCACTTGTGGCTGCCACATACTCTACTTCAGCTGATGAAAGAATAACTATTGGCTGCTTTTTTGAAGCCCATGAAACTACACCGGTGCCAAAATGAAAAACATAACCATACGTGCTTTTCATGTCATTAAAACTTCTAGCACAATCACTATCTATGTACCCTATGAGGTTTAACTCATCTAAACTTGAATATTGAATCCAAAAATTCTATTTTTCTACCTATATATCTCAAAATTCTTTTCCTAGCTTTCCAATGTGTGTCTTTATGAACTTCCATAAATATTACAACATATATTATGTCTATCCTTATGGCTGTCAAATACATAAGGTTGCCAACAAGTTATTTATATAGAGTTGGATCCACATTTGCACCTTTGTCATCCTTACTTAACTTCAAACCTATAACTATAGGTGTTGGTGGTAATTTGCAATTTGTCATGTTAAACCTCTTGAAAATATCATTTGCATAGTTTGTTTGAGAAATAAAGATACCATTTTCATTTTGATTCTCTTCAATGCCTAAAATGTATTTCATGAGTCCCAAGTTTGTCATTTCAAATTCTTTCTTCATATCTCCTCTAAATAGATCAATTGATAAATAACCAGTGAATATTAAATCATCAACATACAAGCATACAATCAAAATTTCACCTTTTTCATTCATCTCTGTATATAATGTAGACTCACTTCTACATTTAATGAAGCCATTATGTAAAAGATAACTATCAATTTTGTTTTACCAAGCTCTTGGAGCTTGCTTGAGACCATACAATGATTTCGTTATCTTGTAGAATTTGTCTTCTTGTCCCAATATCTCATAACCAGGTGGTTGTTCCACATAAACTTCTTCAAGATAGCCATTTAAAAATGTTGATTTCACATCCATTTGATGAATTGACCATTTTTTTTGTGCTACAATGGCAAGAATCATCCTTACTATTTCAAGACATGCTATAGGAGCAAATGTTTCATTATAATCAATTCCAGGTTGTTGTGAATAACCCTTTGCCACTAATATTTCTTTATGTTTTTGCACTTCACCATTTGCATTAAACTTGGTTTTATAAACCCATTTAAATCCTATTACATCCTTGTCTTTTGGAAGACTCACCAGTTCCCATGTTTGATTCTTCTCAATTGCATCAATTTCTTTATCCATTGCACCTGTCCATTTATCTTCTTTAATTACATCCTCAAAATGTGTTGGGTCATATATTTGTGAATAAAATACAAAAAGAGAAATCTGATCAGTATTATTCTCACCTTCATTTTGATCATATATATCCCTTATACTTTTGATTTTCTATTTTCTCATGCTTGCCAATGTAGGATTTGATAGATCACTTGAACTTGTTGAATGTGGACTTGATGGTCTTGCACTTGAAGTTCCTGCCATAGATGGTGTTTTCTATTCTAAACGTGAAGTTTCTCTTACATTTGATGATGGAATTACTTGTGGACCACTTTGTTGAGCTTGAACAGGTGTGAATAAATTACATTTGTAGGATTATTTGTTGGTATAGAAACTTCACTTTCCTCTTGTGGTATACTTGTTGATACATTAACTATTTTTTCTGTAATTCCATCCCATGCTTCATCTTCTACAAACTGTACATCTCTGCTGATTATAACCTTCTTAGTTGTTGGATTATAAAGTTTATAAGGCTTGGATTCATCACTATATCCAACAAAGATACATTTTTCTCCTTTATTGTCTAGCTTTCTTCTTAATTCATCAGGCACATGTGCATATGCCACACAACCAAAAAATCTCATGTGAGAAACATTATGTTTACTTCCAATCCATGCTTGTTCAGGAATCATATTCATAACATTTTTTGTTGGACACCTATTTATTAAAAATGTTGCATATGATACAACTTCAACCAAATATTCATTTCACAAATGTTTGGCTTTCAACATGCTTCTAGCCATTTCCATTATAGTTATGTTTTCCTTTCAACTACTCTATTTTTTTGAGGTGTGTATCTAGTAGTAAATTGTTTGTGAATCCCATGATCTTTGGAAAAATTTAAAATATCTTTTGAAATATATTCACCTCCTCTATCCATCCTCGACACTTTGATATAATGACCACTTTGCTTTTCAGCAAGAGACTTAAATTGACAAAAGAAATTAAACACTTCACTCTTATGCTTTAGAAAGTAGACCCATGTTTTCCTTGAATAATCATTAATAAAAGTTAGAAAAAAGAGATTGCCACCAATTGAGGGTGTTTGTATAGGTCCACACAAATCTGAATATACAATCTCCAAAGGGACTTTTGCTCTAGTTGACTTTCCTACTAGAAAATATTCTCTATGTTTCTTTCCTAAGATACATCCTTCACATACTCTTTCAGGTTTTTGTATTAAAGGTAGTCTTTTGACCATACCTTTCTTATGAAGCAAATTTAGACCCCCAAAGTTAAGATGCCCAAATCTTAAGTGGCATAACCTGTTTTCATCTTTCAATTCTGCTTAAAGACAATTTGTATAACTGTTGTGGTTTCTTGTGCTTGTGCATAATCTATATTCAAATCTAGCCGAATCTTCAAAGGAAACATTCTATTACTTGTCATTTTGACCTTAGCAATGAGTTGATTACTTGGGTATTTGTCTAAAATTGTGCACAGTACATTTTTAAAAGTTACTCTATACCCTTTTTAATAAGTTGTATTATACTCATAAAATTATGTTTTAAACTAGGCACAAAATACACATCAGAAATGTATTTTTTCTCCCCTTATTTAGTTAGAATATTGAAATTTCCCTTTCCTTTGACTGCCACTTTGTTGTCATTGCATAGTGTGACATCAGACTTTACATTTTCATCTAGACTTGAAAATATATCTAGATTTCCTGTCATATGGTTGCTATAACCTGAGTCCAAAAACCAAACATCTTTTTCACTTGCTTGTACACCATTACATGCCAAAAACATTGTGCTCTTTTTTATTTTTTAGTTTTGACTTTCTTTTGTGAAATTTGCATTTTGTTTACCATAATCATATTGTTTCTTTCTACACGCATTCATGTAATGCCCAAATTTTTTATAGTAGTGACATTGGATTTGATACTTATCATACCTTTGTCCTTGTGACTGATTTTGTGAGCAACTTTGACTTGAGTTTTGATTGCTGCCTCTTCCACTTGAGCTTGATGGGTTGCTTCTTCCACCTCTGTAAAAATCTCTTCCTCTTCTTCTGAAAATCAATCTTCCTCTGCCTCATCCTTGGCTGATTAAAGCTTGTGGCTTGAAAGCATTCTCCAATGAAGTGTTTGCAGACCTTCCCAACCTCTATTCATGAGAAATGAGAGATGCATGGAGCTCATCAACTGAATACTGTCTGAGGTCCTTTGTTTCCTGTATGGTTATAGCAATTGTCTCAAATTTTGTGGGAAAACTCCTTAGAATATTTTCTACCACTCTTTTATCTTCAAGTGTCTCACCATGTGATCTAATTTGATTTACCAGTCCAATGACTTGGGTGAATAATGAACCTACTAATTCATTGTCCTTTATATACATAGTTTCAAAATACCTTCTCAGTATTTGTAACTTTGTTGTTTTGACTTTTTCCATACCTTGATAAGCTATTTGAAGTATGTCCCATGCTTGTCTAGACCTTGTTGCTACTATAATACTTGGGAAAATGCTCTCATGTACTCCTTGAAGAATAAAGAAAAGAGCTTTTGAATCTTTCTTCCTATTGTTCTTCAATAGATCCTTCTCTACTTGAGTCAAAGTATTATATGTTGTTGTATCAGCTGGCTCTGGAAATCCATTCTCTACTAGCTGCCATAAATCTTGCGAAAAAAATAATGCCTTCATTGGGATTGCCCAGTAGTCATAATTTTTCCCATTCAACTGTGGGATTTGAGGGTTAGTCAAGCTTGTGCTTGCTACCAATCTTTTATTGAAACTTTTAGAAATAAACGTTTTACTAATGGCCCTGCTTGATACCATGTGAAGGCTAGAGGTCGAGGATTCCAAACATAGAAAATAATAGATAACAAATACACACAAATAACTTAGAAACTAAAATTTGTATTTAAATCTTAAATATTTGATCTTATAAACATAGAGTTGTTGCTCAACTTTGCTACTGTAGAGCAAAACCACTATTTTTTTTCTTCTATTTCTTGTTTAAAATTATATCCATCCAACACTAATATAGACTTAAAAAGTCATGAGAGAAATTTACCAGGAAAGAGGTGAAATAAATATCATTAATACAATAATAAAGAATTGATATTTTTCCATATTTAATCATCTAAAAAACTGTCCTAAGTATATTAAACATTGTCTTTCAAATATTAAATGCTCATATAAAATATTCATGCCAAAAATTCCACCAAGAGAATGCATAAACTGCACTACCACTGAGAGGAATGAAGACACTTGCAGGACCACAGGGTCACCGCACTACTGTAGGGATCAGACTGGGAGGCCGTGGGTCTGAGACATTGCACAATTGCTACGGTCATGAGATAAGGTTGCGGTATAGTAGTGTTTACTGCAGTACTGTCAGAAGCTGATGAGAGGTGAGCCGTATGGCAATAAACCGCTCTACCACACAGTATAAACATGAGGCCCATGGTAAGGTGGTAGACACTGCTCTACCGCAAGTTGCAAAAACTAAAGGCGCGAGATGGCGGTAAAGGAAGAAAAAGGTTGTTGTAGGAGTTGGAATTATTTCCCAGAATTTCATTTATTACAAATTTTATTCTGACATATTTTCCAAATTGTGTTAATAAGTCATTCAAATTTTTTTATGTGAAGTTACTTAAGTCTACTTTTTAATATTTTCATTACTATGTAGAGGTAAAAAAATTGGTCTATCATAATCATACACTCACCCAAATATGAGAGGTATGTGCCTACCCATGTGGTGAACTCTTTATCATATGGTCAATTATGCTCTAGAAATCTGTCCAACTTGTTTTGATGGGCTTGGTATCTAACATCCAACGGTATGTTAGCTTCCTTAATACCGATGGTAGTTGGTACTCTTCTAAGATCTTGAAATTATCGTTTTTCTCTTTTAATGCCAAGTTAAATATACTTGAGAATGCAAAAACATCGTCTAGGAGACTGACCACTTCGTGTGTCCTAGGCATTTCTTTAGGATTGTATCTTACACATCCCTAAATACCTAGCACTCATTGTGACTAACCTTAAAATCCATATACTTAATACTTGCCTCAAAAATGGTTCTTGATTAACTTGGTATTCCTTAGTATTTTTCAATTTATCATAACAATTGCACACATCATCAACTTTCTAACATACAAGAAATTTCATGGCTAAAAATATTGTACATTAAATATTAGGCTGCATTCACCCCTTATGGTTTTTCTATGGTATTTGTGTCTTGAATTTTCTTTAATTCCCCCTTAGAACCTCTTATTTGGAGCATAATAGTCTCTCTGTCTTATTAAGACATGGTGTATATAGAAGTGGAAGGCATTGCAACTTCAGTCAAAGTAAGCCTATGATATACAACCATAGACTTGACCTTATTGTATTCATCTAAGAGTCTTGTATTCTTTGCATGTAATTTTAAAAATTATGGTTATAGTTTATTGGTTTTACCTTCACTGGAACGAGCAGTGCTAGCTACTAAAGAAGCAACTTGTTTTGAATGTTTGTCACTTAACCTTCTCGCAATTAAATTTCCCTTTAAATTTTTTACATCCTAGACCACTAGACCACTTGAGAATGCTTGTGTTTTGGGGCTGTATCCTAGATGGCTAGTGTCTCATGGCTTGTTCTTCTTCTACAACATCCTCATCAGTGGCGTGGCCTGCATTTCTTAAAGAGTTTAAAAATTGGTGATAGCTATTAAGGCTTTAATTTATTATTTAAAATTAATGTTTTAATAGTAAATTTGATTCTTGGAAAAATCATATAAGTTTTTCTTTTGATATTATTTCTTAATGTGAATTTGAATTTCAGCCCTCAATCTCTTGGGATGACTAGGATCAACAATTACTAAATATGTTGCCATTAGCTTGCATTGGAATTTTTTGCATACATCAGTTATCAAATGAAAAACTCATGTGATTTTTCCAAGAATCAAATTTACTATTAAAAAATTAATTTTAAATAATAAATTAAAACCTCAATAACTACCGCCGATGTTTTAACACTAAATAATTATCCCCTTTACACAGGTACAAACCAATTTAACTGTTAAGTTCAACTGTGTGCAAACCAATCTTAACTGTTAAGTTCAACTGTGTACAAACCAATCTTAACTGTTAAGTTCAAGGCTTATTAGATGCAACAACATTCACAACTGTTCACCTGTGTACAAACCAATCTTAACTGTTAAGTTCAAGGCTTATTAGATGCAACAACATTCACAACTGTTCACCTGTGTACAAACCAATCTTAACTGTTAAGTTCAAGGCTTATTAGATGCAACAACATCCACATCTTTTACTACGTTTGTGAATTGATTGAATCTTACATTATCTACAGCAGGTTTAAATCTCAATAATGTTAGAAGGCTTGGTTCAATTGATGGAACTCTAGGAATTCTATTCTCAGGTCTAATGGTTGGGTTATCACAAAAAAAATTGAAGCTCACAACATCCACACAGTGTTTGGGAAGAAGATTTTTAATCTTGAAGGAAATCTAACAATGATCTAAATTTCAATGATAATCATTTTCTTAAAAACTATTCTCTTCTGATTAGGAAGAAGAATTTGTGATCAATGAAACTTTAGAATTTCACAAATGCCCTAATTTTTTATCTCTAATTTTTTTATCTCCCATATGAACTATGAGAAGAAAACTCTTAATCCAGCATATAAATATATGCACATGAACAAATTTTAGTATTCAAAAGGTTTATGGATCAGAATCATACAGACATTTAAATCTTATCACATTGAGATAAACTCCGATACTTAAATACATAGCGATATACTCAGTTAAACTCAATCACCCATCGTTCCCTGTGGTTACTCAAAAGAACATCTGGAAAGTGATCTGGAAAGTCACCTTCACCGTAAACCCTGAAGGTAAAAGTCCGATGTTTATCTATTTTGGAGGAGACTCTATTGCAACCAACTATGCAACCAGCCACATATTCCTCTTGGAGGAGACTCTATTGCAACCAGCTATGCAACCAGCTATGCAACCAGCCACATATTCCTCTTCACGCAGCGATTCAACTCTTACGCAGAAAAAACGATCCACGAACAGACCCAAACTCGAAACATTTTTCTTTCCAATTCCACCCATCCTAGTTTAATCAAACGCTACTTCAATATTAAAATTCACACAAATGCTAATCTTCATTGCTGTTGCTGTATGGTTGTATATTTGGGAGAATATTTGAATCTACTATTTATAATTCATCTCAAGGAAGAGGTAAAAATAAATAAAAGTATCAAAGGCATGAGCCGCAGAATACAGCTATTTCAACTCGTCATATTGCTAGCTAATTTGATATTCATTTCATCATTGTCACGCCCTTTCCATGATTTCTTTCTATTTTTCACGCAATATGTATGTTCTCTTCTCGTACACAAATGTCATTAACTTTTCATGTTGCCGACTCATTTCATGCACTTTTCATGAGTGTATGCTTGATACAAATTTTCATTTTAACGTCCAGTGTCATAATTCAATGTGATTCATGTAACAAATTTATAACACATGGCAAAATAAATTAATGATATTTTAATTTTGAATTTTTAAATATTAGTTTGATTGTTGGTTATTAAATCAAGAAGTGTCACATAAAAGTGTATTATGTTTTGAATTGTAAAATTATTATTTTTATCTTTGACAATAAGGATAGAGTGTAATGATATGAATATGTTAACCAAAAAAATAAAAGAGTGGACTTATTAATTCTAGCAAATAAAATAGTAAATAACTATACAATTTGATAAATAAAATGGTAGATATAAGAAAATTAATATTTTTAAAATAACTATAATATTAAATATTGACAATACCAATGAAGCCTTAATTTTAATATTTTTAGATAACATTTCATATGTGATCTTTTAAGAACAAAATAACTCCATCATAAGGCCCTTGTATTTAAAGGAGATAAGAGTTATCACTTTTTAGCTGATAACTAACAAGACTCTAAGGATTTCTAGCAATTTTATTTTTAAGAATATTGTGATATCATTTGCATGGATCTCTTGGATGTGATAGAGAAATTTAAAAAGAAAAAAATAGTTTTCAAGGATTTAAATAACACCTTTGTTGCATTTATACTAAAGAAAAACACTATCTAATCATCGGATGATCTTAGGTCTATAGAAAGTGAGTTCACTTTAGGGAAATCCAACACAAATGGAATAATCATTGCTCATAAAGCTATACATATGCTCCATAAATGAAAAGAAAAAATATGTTGGTTAAACTAGATATAAAACAACTAAATAAAAGGAATACGTCCAAAGATAATTTCAAAAGAACAAAGTGAGTTCACTCTAGGGAAATCCAACACAAATGGAATAATCATTGCTCTTGAAGCTATACATATGCTCCATAAATACAAAGAAAAAATGTGCGAGTTAAACTAGATTTAAAAAAAGGCATACGACCATGTCAATCAAAGCTTCCTTTTAAGAGTTTTGGAGGAATCTAGCTTTAATAAATATTGGTGCAATGGGATTCATAGTTGTATTTCAACACAAAGATTTTTAGTTTTGGTGAATGGGGAACCTTGGATTTCTTTGGATATTCTTGTAGATTAAATTAGGAAGATGGGATTTATCTCCATTTATTTCTATTATAATGGAAAAGGTATTAGAAAGATATATTGAGATAAACATACAAAGAGAGAACTAAAGATGAATAAAAATTGTTCCAAATGCAAGTTCTATTACTCATTAAAAATATTTTATTAGACACTTCTCTTTCCTATCACTTGAAAGGGAGAAGTATAGTAAATAAGTAATACCTTCGATGAGTACACAAGGTTTCGACGCAAAGTGTGAATATATATAAATCATAAAATTTCCTTTTTAATAGAGATTATATAACTCAACAAATGCTTTTTTAATATAGATAATATAACTGAACAAATGGTGGAAAGAATTTTAGATTATAAGATGGGGTTCTAGGCTTAGATTTCCTTTCTCTTTTCAATCATTTATAATATTCACTTGGGAAGCCAAGAAAAAATAGCTTTCTCAATAAAGATCACTAAATCTGAAAATTAGAAAGACTAAGAGAGGAGAGAATAATCTGCTCAAGGTATTTTTCTCAAATTCCATATTTAGCCGATAGGCTATATATTGTGTGAGGTTTCGGCTTGAAACAAGTCTCACACCGTTGAACCACCATGGTTTCTTGTCAGACTTTTGGTGGATTTCTGGTAACCTTAATCAATTTTTTGACATGGTGAAACCCACTTGCCAATGCTAGAAATCTTCATGATTGATTTGAAACGCTCGAACCAACTTTCCAATGCCATAAATGGCAATCTTCATGCTAGAGGATGGAGTGAATGTTGAATACAGAAGATATCCACCTAGTTAAAAACCTACCGCCATCTGAAATGCCATCAACTTCCATCATCTGCATTTATTAATGCTAGGAAATATCCCCTAAAATATCTGCTAGGTCAGTATTGCATTCCCTTACAAAAAGAAGAAACACTTCTTTCATTGAAACTATTACTGAAAGTAGAAAAAGGAATTTGAGCAAAGGTCATAGCACATACCAAGAAAATTGATCTAACAAATTTGTGTGGAGGTTAGAGCATATACTAGGAAAAATAATTTTAGAAGTGCATGGTAATCTCCCTGCTTCCTACCATAGCTCATTCCATTTGGTACTTTCTCTAAATGTTTATTCATTGAATGTGCTTCATGATTCTTGTTTTGGTTCACCACCTCTTTCACTTCCTCTAAAACAATTTTCCACCATAATTGTATCTAAATTCTCTATTCATGCCTCCTCTATGGTGCATGTTCACCTATACTCACACCTCCTCTCCTCCATCTATGCAACCTCCTTCCAAGGTTGATACAACCTCTTTATTTCTTCTAAAAATTGCCAGCCACTTATGTTTAATGTTAGCAAGGCATCCCCGCCACTGTTGGTTTTTTCTCCTCCAAACTCTTACTTGCTAGTATTGACCTAAATGAAAATTATGGCTAAGATGCTGAAAATCCAACAGAAAAGGTATATTCAACAATTCTAACAAGAAAGCTTAAAAATAAATACAAGAAACATGCTACACTAGCATCTCCCGCACCAATCCTCTCTCATGTATTTTTGGTTCCTTGAATAGACTCATGATAAATCAATCCTTGTTTTTTCTTACAGAGTCTACCATTCAATCCAAGAAAACCAAACCAAATAGTAGAAGCCTTTCAATGTGGATAAAGCAAGCAAAGAATCTAAAATATTTGGAAAAGAGGTGGGTAATCAACAATATTTAAACAACACCCACTCATATATAAATTATATATACATATATGTAAATTTTAATAATATTATTATTTGACTTTTAAATAATATAAATAAATAATTATAAGTTATAATAAATATAATTGTCTTTTTAATAATAATATTAACAATAATTATTATTCATAAGTGGAAAGAAAATAATTGAGAAACTACCACTAAAAAACACATATTATTGCAGCATAGGTTATAAGATAAAACTCAACACTATCAATCAATGACAATGGAGATTATTGACATCTCCAGTAGTTCCTATCGACCAACTCAACATCGTCAATCAATGCCAATGGAAATTCTACAAGCCAGATACAAGATTTTGCAAATGACATTACAGTTAGTTGCCTTGACTTGCTACAACAAGCGAAGGCCACTTTTCAAAACATGCAAAGTGTCTAGGATTTGGAAATTCAGTCAATGGAAGTAATAGTACATGAGTTCCATTCAAATTGTGAGAAGTTGAATTCCTTTTGTACTTTCCTTCATGCAATGAAAGAAGATGAGTTATATGGACAAGGTGGTTCTATCTACATTAAAGAAGCATTCTAGAATCACTTGAATAATGTCTAAGATATGTTCTCCCTATAAATGTGTATATAGTATGTGATATAACCATGCAACTTCATATTTTACCAACTTATGGATAGTTGGATATTTTGTAAATCCCTAAAAGAAATGTAAGCTCCAATATACTATGAAAAATACACTTTGCTTCATGATAAAAAGATGCAATATGTCACCTACTACAATACCATGTAACACATTTTTTGCTCTGGAAATATAAACACACTTTTTTCTCTTGCTATCTTATTTCATATTGGTTATTGAATTTTTCTTTTGATCTATATCTCTTTACTTGACCCATATGTCTAAATTCCAAAAAAAAATGGCATCTTCAATTGCATATAATTAAGAATAGTAGTTTGCATATAATGTGTTACAAACCTTTCCTCATTTCACTTCAACTAAGCATAGTCTAACCATTATGTTCACAATAATTCATTTATAGCACTTTTTAAATATATATTTCCAATAAACACTATATCTCTCCTTCATTAATTGTCTCATTCTTCCACCTAAAATCCTTACAACTTGTTCACTTAGTAGGATGATAATATTGTACTCACTTCCTCAAACCCACCATATTTATAGTAAAGTACTACTTTAAACAAAGTCCATTCTTTTAACATATTTCACATTTTTAATATACTATATTAAGATACATAATAAATGTATCCTCAACCAAGACACAATCCACATAAAATTTGTGCTCTCCAATAATAGGTTAAACATGTTACACTTGTTTACTTAGCACAATGAGTATAGACTATATTTAGATGTCTTAATTCCATTGCACCCCAAAATGATTAACACATTTGTGAACCAAGTAGCTCTCTTTAATTTATTGTATGTTTCCTCATTGTCTATCCCTCGCTAATAATGCACTAGTGTTATATTTGTTTGTTCAAAAGCATGTATCCTCTTGTGTCTTTAGCATAGAATGCATATGCAAACATCTATAGTGCTTCCAATTTACTTAGAATACTTAATAGTGTGAACTAATTTTTTTACTCACTACACTTTCTCTTTTTTTATTTCTTACAAATGCAGCAAGCTATCTTCCACATGCCACTATTTTGATATGTACACACCTATTCAAAAACACATCTACAGGTATTATTCTAAATTCACTTTTACTCTATGTATCTTCTATACACACTTTTATTTAAACTACTACTTGGATGGTCACACTCAACAACATTGTGACTTTTTAAAATATTATCAAATTAGTTAGCTATATTTTGTTGCCTATACAACATATTAATTTCATACTTCACAAAGTATTCTTGTTATGTGTCATTTAAAGTAAGTAATAGCTGCCACCTACAATTTACTTTTGCAAGGACTAGTTCACTCTCTTGTCACAATGTTTTCTTTGATTGAGAATGCAATAAAGATGATCCATGATGGAAACGTGGACCTGCAACCCCATCTCCAAGCAATAGATATTTCAATGTTTGGATATAGGATTGAACCAACCAATTACTATATACTACAACTCTCTGATGGGGTGTATAAGTAGAAGGATACACTTCCAAAATAGTACAACCACCACATAGATTCTGAAGAACTACAAAAGGGCTCTATACTTAAACTCATTAAATACATTTTCCCTATTCTTTGCAATTCAAGGTGAGCCATCATATTTCAGTTCAAATTTCTATAATATGAAAAATAAAAAATTATAGATTATCATTCTTGAACTCCATTATGCCACATCTCATCCTATTGATAATACTTCTTCATTGTACACTTATAGGTGGATTGTCATATCAGAATTAGAAATCACATGTTTGCAGAAAGATATCATTGGTCATCGCACCAACCTCTTTGAACAACAAATCCAACAACTACAAGTCATATCTACAAGCCTTGATGATAGTGCTATAGTACCACAACCACCTCTCCTGAAAAAATATTCCTTGACTAAGAATTAAATGAAGATGATGAATGATGGAAACCTAAACCTACAACCCCATCTACAAGCATTATAAATTGCATCGTTTGGCCATGGCCTCAAACTAGTTGATCGATATAGAGTGGAGCTCTTTGATGGGGTACATAAGTAGAAGGCTACACTTCTAGCAAAGTACAACCAATGCATAACTGATAAATAACTCTAGAAGGGATATATACTCAATTTGGTAGGATATATTTTCCCTATTTTATGCAATTCAAGGTAAGCCACAATATTCACATGCTCTTCTACAAATTTCCAAATAACTATATATGGAGATGTAGTAAAATTATTGTTCGTACTCAAAATACTTACTCATATTATCTTTATAGGTAGATATTCATCTCCAAATTAGAAATCACATGTTTGCAACATGACATCATTGGTCAACCTACCTACCTATTTGAAGAGCAAGCCCAGAAAGTAAATTCTACAACCTCAACTACTCCATCTATGAGCATGAGTAACACTACTATGGTAACAAATCCACCTGCTCAAGAGCACATTTTTGGCTATGCTTGTCCCTACAAAAGAAATATCTTCCATCCAATATTATTCCTATTAGAAATTTGAATCCATTTCAGACAAGGTGGCTTATAAAGGGTCGTGTTACCATGAAAAAAAAGATATATTGCTTCAACACACATAACGGATAAGGGCAGGTCTGCTCTTTTGATATTATTAACTATGAGTGCATTGAAATATGAGTAAGCTA
>VDFB02122958.1:0-11086 GCA_007258455.2 Sequoia sempervirens
AGTGAAAAAAAAAAACCTTAAAATAATGTCTAGATTTTTAGATAGTAGATCAACTTATAGTGTTTAAGTACTTATAATGTCTTTGTGTTGAAATTTTGGTGTACCATTGATGCTATAATTGGTTTATGGTTCCAAGGACCATAAACATGGTACTATGCCATATGAACCTCCCTAGGTTCAATATATAATTATATGGACTTAGAATGGGCACAAAATTTTAATAGATATGTGCATAATACTAATTAGTCAGATTTTATAAAGAGAATATCCCATAGCTAAAAAGAAAGAATAAAAATACTTTTTTAATACATGTGAACATGTTCTTTGTACCCTCAAGACACTTCAATTACATTTTCAAAATATTAAGAGTAAAATATAAGATTGTTCTAAATAATTATTAAATACAATAGTTTGTGAATAATTAGGAGAAAAAATCTATGATAAGAAAAATAAAACTTTAAAAAGATAAATAATAAATAATTTTTATGTGATGTCAGATTTCTTGGCCCTTAAGATGTTTTATCATCACTAGTGAGAAAAAAAGACATCTAGTTTAATCAAACAAAATCCACTTACTTTTGATATTTTTTGTTATCTATTTCTACTTAGAATTGTGGATCTTAGATTTGAGATGTATAAGGGTTAAAGAGATCCTATGAAACATTTAATAGATTTAAATGTTACAAATGTTGATTTTTTTAATTTATTTTTTTGTCAGTAATAGAATTTTGTATTGCATGAAAATAAAGTTTACATCATTTGCCTCATTGTTTTCATCAACCATCCAAAAAACTCCTTCATCTATGAATTTTTTTTCAAAAAAGCATCTTAACATGCTTCATAATAGAAAAAGAAACCCTACCCAACTAAAACCAGTTCCACGACTATCTGTAGCTACCTTACATGCTTCAACAAGATTTTCAATTAGTATTTTACCCTTCCTATTATTAACACTATACAACCTTAACAGGGTTCAACCCCTAGCAAGCCAAAAAAATAGTACTAGTCTTGTGTTAATTTTGCAAAAAGCCTAAAAATGCTACAAATTCAACTAGTGCTACTCATTTCATAACCAAATTTCCTTATTGCTTTCATCTTCAGCTTCCTCACATTATGTCCTTTTGCTTCCATGCACTCTACCTCCACTTTCGCCTATGCTTCCATATGCTCTTCTCAACTTTAGCCTGTGCTATAATGTCCTCCACCTTCATTAGCTCTATAAAGAGCTTCAATGCTTTCTATTCTAGCCTTGCTTCTTCCCTGCATCAATTTTTAATTTCATCCTCCAACAAATGCATGAAATGGATGCATCCTTCTGCCCCTTCCAATTCCACATTTTCAAAGCCTCCCTGAATGTCCAAACCTTCACTTGGAACTACCCATTCGAGTATAGATTCTAATCCTTCCAAGAAATCTCTATGCACAATCATCTTCATCACTTCTCTCACTATTCTTGGTGATTCTCCCAAGTCCAAACCCCATGCTATAATCAAGGAGTATACATCCATGTTAGTCCTATACCTATGCCTTAGGTTTCCAAAGGATTGCCCCAAAATCATCCACACACTTTGCACCAACCTCCCATCAGTGAATAAAAAAATCCCCATTAATCTTTGGTCAAAAGCATCACCATAAAATGGGTTTAATTTCCTCAAACGAAGAGTGAAGTTGGCCTCCATTTGAAAATTGTTGCAGCTACATCACCCCCACTCCCACTCTTTCTGTGTGCCTTCTTCTCCACGCCAAAATCTATTATTATCTTCACTAATCAAGGGTCGAGAGGTAGTAAATTTCTTAACTCCGCACATACCAATCTTAATTACCCCTCGTACTAAGGATGCCACCGTTGCCTTCCTCATCAATCCTCTAGTCATGTCCACTTGCTTCAATCTGCTCGTGATCTTCACTTCATAAATGCATTGTCCTTGCCACCTTTCCTATCTTATTCTATTAAAATCACATTTCTTAAATCTTCAATTCGTAATTCACCAACCTCTCTAAAAGTAATAGCCCAATTTGACAAAATGTCGGCCTCTAAATTACCTACTCTCCTTATGTGACTAACAACAAAATCATCACATGTTTAATTCTTCTCTAATTTTTGCAATTGTATTCTGAATGTGTCATGCACCTATTTCCCCTTTCATTATTGTTTGCACAATGATGAGTGAATCACCTTCTAAATGTATTCTTGATGCTCCTAGTTTCTTACCAAGTTTAATCGCCAACAATATTGTTGAGGCTTCAACTATGTTATTTGTGCCTTCCATCAACTTCTTCACTCCCAAAGCTACTACATTCCCCTCCTAGTCTCGAATGATGAATCTCACACTTGATGGTCCAGGATTCCTTTTGATGCTCCATCAGAGTTAACTTTCCACCAGCCTTCCCTTGGCTTTTCCCATGCAACCACCATTGATAGCTTTTTGGTTGGTTTAGCCCAACTTGGCCCCTTAACGGGAAAATGTTAAATTTTATAGTGATAATAATTTATTGGTTAATCTCTTTGCATACACTTTTAAATATTATGTAGTTATATTTACTTCCTAAAGGGTGTAAATATTACTTTGTAAAAAAATTAGCCTATTCTTTCATGGGAGAATTTAGTGTGGATATTATTTTGAAGCTTATCTTTTAATATTTGTTCAATTGTGAAAAATAATCCAATACACACATATATGAATATGCTATTATATCATAATCTTTGTGTGATAAGATGCATTATCAAATTCCCAATGATAAGCTTCAATAAATATTTATTAAGGGATTGTTGACTACTATTTAAAAAAATTATTACTTCAATAGCTATATATTTAATGTATTTATATACAAACATGAGGATTGTTAAGTTAAATTTAATTGAAATTTTATGAAGGACATCTTGACCAAATTCTATAAGGATTGACATCACTAACAAAATTTATAATATCTAAAGAAAGAATATGTGTAGTTAAACCTATATCTTGCTAACCATTTTACTTAAATGAGAATTGTAATAAAAGGTATGCTCTACAATAGTTAAATACTTAATGTAACCATCCTAATTGTCAATCAACTCTATTATACAATTGAATCTAGGACTATTTTTTGTTGGAAATTAGAAGGATGAGATGGCCTTGGCATACAAAAAAATAAATCCTATAAGACAATAAGGAACAATATAAAATTTAGATTTGATTTTAAAATAAAAAATAAAAATAGTCATATTTAAAGATCTAAAATTAGAAAATAAAATCCTCAATAAGAGTAGGAATGCAATACCAAATGAGTTAACCAAAATGAAGGGAAATAAAAAGATTATTTTTTATTATCTAAAGCAAATAAAAATATTAATGCAATAATGATCATAATGTATCCTAAATAATGTAATTGAGTTTTGAAATAATACACTTATTTAATTGGAAAAGAAGAATTATGGTACTTAGCTTTGAATGTTATAAGATGATAGTGAACTATAATGCATACTTGTTGATCCTTATTAAAAGGATCAAGAGAAAAGAGAATATTTTAAGCTTCAATTTATAATGATCATAATGTATCCTAAATAATGTAATTGATTTTTGAAATAATATAGAGATAAATTACTTAATTGGTAAAGGATTATAGTACTTAGCTTTGAATGTTATAAGATAATGATCAACTATAATGCATACTTGGTGATCCAAATGAAATCTATACTATCAATAGCTATTAAAAGGATCAAGAGAATATTTTGAGCTTTGATTTTATCTCTCTCACCCATTAATAGCTAGTTAGTGGTTATATTAGGGAAAATAGTTGTTCCTTAATATTAGATTCTATACTTGAATATTGTGGCTAACCCACCCTAAGTTACTTTGTTTCTATATGTTCTTAAACAAAGATAGTTTAGAGAAAAAAAAGCTAACTAGTGCTCCTACTCATAAAGGAACTAGAATTAGCTAGAAGAGATCACTTAGGAGTAAGGAACAAAATGCAGAGCTATAAGTAAGAGATCTTGTATGGTTTTGAAGCTAATGATCAATAATGTGGGATATAAATAATTTGCTATGGTGTCCTTGGAAGAATATGAAGCTCTTATAGAGTGAGGAATGACATGTGCATAATTCTCATTCAATGTTAGACTTGATATAATCTATGCACTTATAGCTTCGATCCCTAATCTACAATTTTGAACCTACATATTGACCTTGACCTTTACACTTTGATTCATTAGAAATATGTTTGTCTATACTATTTGAAAATGGTTTCGCTTATAAGAATTGTTATAGCTTGTTGTGAGGAGAGGAAGGTAACTAATTTAACACCATTTTCCTTAGTTTATTGATTTAATGAGTTTTAACAAATGTAAAGACACACCAAATAGAAATGCAAATTCTCATCCCTAACCTTATTATCGAAGTGTTGATACAATGCTCTTTAAGTGATAATGGGATTATATGATAAGAGATAATGGATATCTAAAATGAACTAGGACTTCAATATTTATACACCACGCTAGCACCATATTTTAAATATTTTTGTGCTTGAGTTGTTAGTCAACTGCTAATTGAAAGTAAATTATCTTTGGACCATGATTAAATTTAATGTTAGTAATTTAGAATTTAATCATATATATGGTGTACTCCTCAATTGGTCTAATGGTGTAGAACTTGTACTCTTGAAAGAGAGGTCACAAGTTCAAATATTGAGGGGGTAGGGTATGTGTGCCTCGTTTATAGCATAGTTAGGTGCCTCTTGCATGGAGTATATGGTAGTCCCATATAACTATAAGTCATTTGTAGACCAAAAAATAGATTTCTTGGTATTGTGGACTATAAAAGGATCCATTTCCATTTCCATTTCTAGACTAGGCATGTTTCACAATGGTCTTGAGCTAAGTATTTAAAAAGAAATTTTGATATGAGGGTTAGGTTGAACAAGTAGAGAAAAATTGTTCAAATTTAGATAGTGTATATGATGGATGCCAACTCTTGTATATAGATACACCACTTGGATACTAGTTCATAGTATTAGGATAAATATATAAAAGTAAGTCTAAAACATATGTGAAAATATTCGTAGGATGTACTTTTCACCGATACAAGAAATATATTAATCTTAATCTTTAAATTAAAAAAATTATCAAAAAAAATAAATGTGATATTCTATTTCTCACCGTTAAATCTATATGACTATAACATAAAATAATAAATAAAACCACTCTTTAAAATTTCAATTTTATGTGATGAATGACTATCTAGAAAATAATTATAAGCAACATTCAAAGCTTATTTTTAAATGGACCCAAAACATGACTATAACATTAAATTTAGATAACTATAACATAAAATAGTAAATAAACCACTCTTTAAAATTTCAATTTTATGTGATGAATCAGTGTCTAAAGATAAGTATAAGCAGCATTCAAACTTATTCTTAAATGAATCCAAAACATGTAAAAATGTCCTAAAATTTGTAATCTACAAACATAAATTTTGAGCTAAGAAGAAGCTTCTTATACCTTATACCTTTTGGATTTGATGAGGTTGTAAAGGACTCTACCTAACATTTTTGATGTGGGTCGTAAAGCATAGAGCCATTTTCAATGTGGGGCCTCCAGCCATAGGGCCATTTTCAATGTGGGGCTTGAAGCCATAACCATAGGAGTAGCAAGCAGCAGCATTAGTGGCCACATTCTTTGCCGCTTCCGTAGAAGTAGCTGAATGAATTTGTGATCCCCAAAAAATACTTCTCCGCATCTTGTGGGAGTGGAGTGGAGTAGATCCCAACTTCCAACCATGTGACCACCGGTTACAACAACTTCACTGCAATCGAGAGCAAGATTAATTTCCAGTTCTATGGATTCCATATTCCAAGAATATATGACGATCTTATCACTTGGTGCTGTGAGAAACCTGAGTTAGTTATGTAGGTTTGTATGGTTTGCAGGATAGATTTTAGAACCCGTGGGTACTTAACTGTGGAGATAATTTAATGATTTTACTTTGAATGGTGGGCGAGTCAAACACAGAATCTACAGTACCTGAGATAATCTCTCGGACAATACGATGCGAGAGAAACAACACCAGCGGTAAAAGAAGATCAGATGAAGATAATATGCAGGAACTCTGAGATTCAGCCCTTTATCGAATCCTGGGACTCTCATTATGCTCTCCACACCACAACAGAGTTATGAAGCTTTTAAGATGATTAATAATCTTAATGTTCAGAGCTCACTGTTTAAGAATACTTCAAGATCTCGAGGATAATATATACAAATCTTTTAATAGTGTAAATGGTTACGAAGAAGAATTGAATGGATTATGGCAGCAATGATGGTGATGACACAGCGGGCTCTAGATCTCGATATCATCATCGTAATAAGTTGGGAGTCGGACCAGTCAATGCGAAAAGTAAGAGAATCGCCTTCTCACGTGATATACTCAATGTGTATATGTTTTTAGGGTTTAACGCATGACGAGGGTTGATAGGGAGTGTACACATGCATGCAGACTTTGCCTGCCTGCCCGGATCTCATTTCGCATCGCAACTGTACGGCCGTCGAAATATCTGGAGCGCTTTTCCAACATTGACCGGGGCCTTCAAACGGACAAAACTGGCAGCGGAGTTTTCGACAGGGAATTTTGCAGCGCAAAATTTGTCGTTAAACCTAGTATTTCGGGTTTAGTTTTAATAGGGTTTTAAGAGGATTTTAGAATTGGAGAGTGGTTAAGGCTCGAGCTTTATAGGGTGGGTTAGTTATAGTATTTAGGGTTTAAATCAGGTTTTAAGATTTATTGTAGAATATGAATTATGTTTTATTTATTTATTGGAGGAATAGTATTTAGATTACAATTGGCTTAAAAGTAAATAGGGAAGAGGGGTCCATAGTGGAGCAGGGTCTCATAGTGGGACAAAAGTAGTCTTCTGTGGGTCTCATAGTGGAGCACCTTAATATCCAATTGTAAAACAATTTTTATCTATAAAGTACACAAAAAAACAAATCATATGATGGCACATCAGTGCACCAATAAAACATGACTTAGTGCACAAATATCGGTCCCACTTTTTTTTTTTGGCCTTTTTGGACACCTCAACA
This sequence comes from Sequoia sempervirens, assembly GCA_007258455.2. NCBI lineage: Eukaryota > Viridiplantae > Streptophyta > Pinopsida > Cupressales > Cupressaceae > Sequoia > Sequoia sempervirens. Next base: position 7,061 of record VDFB02122958.1, read on the forward strand.
AAAAGACCTTGCAACTTTAGTAAGAAGTAGGTGAGTTACCAAGTAAATAAGTGCACCAATAAAACATGACTTAGCACAAATATCAGTCCACTTTTTTTTGGCCTTTTTGGACACTCAACAAAAAGACCTTTACTTTAAGAAGGGGGTGAGTTTACCAAGAAACTAAGTGCACCAATAAAACATGACTTAGTGCACAAATATCGGTCCCACTTTTTTTTTTGGCCTTTTTGGACACCTCAACAAAAAGACCTTGCAACTTTAGTAAGAAGTAGGTGAGTTACCAAGTAAACTAACGTACAAAATTGAGAGTGATTTGAAATTTTCATTTATGATTTTGAAAAATGTGAAGTTAGGATGCTCCACTATGAGCCCCTCTCCCCTAGTAATTATAGTATTTTTTTTTATTAAAAGAGAAGGGAAAGGATTCTAGTTTTAGAGTTTTAAGGTAGCATAAAACAGAACAAAAAACAAGGCATGCAGACCCAACAAAATAGTAAAGCTAAGAAGACAAGACCAAGTACGAACAAAAACCACAAATACTCAACTAGCTAATCAAACTGTAGTCATCCTGATTATCTTTATGCTCATCAATATTCTTATCATTCACCTTCTCCTTATCAACTTCTTTTGCCATTTTCTTATTTTTTTTGGTTGACCAGAGATAGTACCAAGATTTTTTTTTTCTTTTAAATAATTAAGTTATATGATTTTCCATATTCTTTTATTGATTGATTTTTATTTTAGAAGTATAATTTTTTATTATAAATATTTTTATGAGTATCATTTATTAAATTATAAAAAATGTTTGAAGTATAAAGTTAAAAATTTACACTAAAAAGTGGTTAGTTATGTCAGATTTATTATAATGTATTTATCATATATATATATATATATAATAGCTAAACATTTGGGGTTTAAGGTTCGGATTTAAGAATTGAAGAGTGGTTAAGGTTTGAGAATTATAGGGTAGTTTAATTATGGTATTTATGGTTTAAATGAAGGTTTAAGATTTATTGTAGGAATAGTATTTAGATTGCAATTGACTTAAAAGTAAATAGTAGTTATAGTGTTTGTTTTTTATTAATAGAAAAATTGATTTTGAAGGGATCTTGAAACCCTATACAACGAGAATAGACGACATAAGAAAGGCACAAGAAAAGTAGGAAGCCACTAACCAAAAAATGTTGTTAAAGAATCAACAAAGCCAAACCAACAACAAACCTTTAGCAAACAATCATAAAAAAAGAAGCTAAAAATAGAAACTACTATAAATTCTTTAAAATCATAGCTACTTCTAAATTACTGGAGATGACATTCTCATGCATCTCCATCTAGTGTAGGAGCACCCAGATCATGTAATGTCTTCAAAAGGCTAATTTTTCAAGGGTGCTACCACAATAGTGGTTTACACTTTCTGGGAGATCCCGATTTTGCTGAAATCACATATTTTTTAAAAAATAATGATTTAAGCCTTTAAAAGTTAAATTTAAAGGATTCCAATTGAAGAGGGTTTGATCAAACCACCTTAGACCAAGCCCCATTGGATACAAACCCCACTAGTTTTAAACCATACCTATAACAGACTCTCCTTTACACATTTCAAAATGCTAATAAAAAACCACTTTTGATTTACCTTTTGGGGGATCAAATGAATTCATTTTAAATTTATTTTCTTTTGTAAGTATGTATTCCTATTATAAGCTTCCCAAAAAGTATACCTTTTAATTAAATTTAATTTGATTATTATGTATTTAGATTTTTTATTTCTTGTGAATGTGGTTTTTCTATCAAAAAATCAAGCTCTTATGTTCACATGAAAAAAATAGAAGATTACTTCAAAAAAATTCGAAAAATATGAGTGCACTAGATATTGAAGTCATTGATCCAACAAAAAATATAAAATTAAATTTTGATACATACAAAAAAAGTTATAGATTATATGGTCGCACTATGTCTGAATTGTAATTAGTTTGAATTCGAACTTGATTAAAGAAAAAATATTCAATAAAAATACATCTAACCAAGTGGAAGCACTAAATATCAGAGTTACAAATCTAAATTTGAAAGAATTAGAATTTTATGCTTCATGGAAAAAAATTTATGCATTATACGGTGAGTGTCATTTTTTAAAAATGTTGTTTTCCGAAAAAAAAAGTTTTCGAGGGAGATGGAAAAAGAAGTGGAATCTAATTCCAAAAATTTTGAAAAAAATATATTTAGAATTTGCAGACGAAATGTCATGAAACTCTACTTTGCATCATCTTCAAATTCCTCACGGTATAGCCGCTATAGGTGCCCGAAAGTGAAGATTTAGCTAAAAAATATTAGTTCAGTGTCCAGTTTTGCCAAAAATTGTAAACCACTATTGTGGGATCACCCTCAAATGTGTGTGTTCAAATATAAAATCAAGCGTTAAGGCTATGTAATGATCAATTTTAGTGTATTCAAATCATGTAATTGGTCCTTAGGTGGTCGCATAAGTAGTTTTTCAAAATATTGTTAAAAGGTGGGAAAGGTTGTCATGATGTAAAAATTCAAAAAAGAGAGCACAATATTAGGAATGCAAAGGGTTATGAGGTAGTTTACACCGATGGGGAAGTTGAGAAGATAGTTACTAAGAGGGGACATCTATAAAAAGCCTTGTAAGGCGAGGAAAAGCAGATTTCTTGTATTCTTGTAACCAAAAACTTGAAATAAAACCCTTGTTTCTGAGTTTGCAACATTCTTTCCTTTATTTCTAACTTTGTATTGATATTTTAGCAACAATAAAGGCCAAGTCTTGTGTGATATCTATTAGAAAGGAGTTAGTTTCCTTTTAAAGCAGTTAGGAGGTAGATTTTTAAGAAACAAAGGAAAAAGAGACAATTCCATGTGTCTCAGACTGTGTTCTTTCATAGTAGTTTTGAGAGTCCATTAAAGAACCAATGGCCATTCCACCAATGTAGGGTTAGTGAGTCAGAAGAATGGATTGCTTTTAATGTCTTTTCAATCTTGTGTAGTGTGTGGTTGCAAGGGTAATAGGAATATGAAGTTATGTTGTTGATTCAAGACAAAATTTGAGGTTACAAACAACGTTTTGAAGAAATAATGCACGCATGGACTTGGAAATTATTTCTAAAGCTTTTGTAGACACATTGAAGCATGTTTCAACTATTGGCCAGAGTGCTTGAGGTTTGTAAGGGTGATATTCATGAAACCCTCAGTATTTTTGGTGTTTCACCCTATAAACAAGGGTTTGATAGAACAGTGTGTTTTCAAGTTTATCCACCCTTAAAAATGAATGAATCTTGAGTTTTATGCCATTTCCAAAGACTCTTTAAGGTTGGTCAGTGATTTGGAGTGGTTTTGAAGTGGTCTCCTTTGCAAATAAGGCCTAATTTACTAGCCTTTTCTAGCATACAATGTAAGAAACTGATATTTTCTTTAAGGAAAGTTATTGAAAGATTTTTCTACATTGAAGAGGATAGTAAAGTGGTTTTGAATATATTTTTGGATCTTGGTATTTGCATTTGGGTTGAGGGATTTACTCGCTTTAGGGTATGGAGTCCTATTTGACAAATAGTGCTTTGAATTCACAATAGGTGGAACCTTGAGGTAACAATGATAATTGTGTTTAGATTTGTGATAAACTTGTTTGCACATTGGTATTGGAGTTGTATGTATGCTTGGATAATGTTGTGAAGGCAGGTTTGAAGGTTTTGAGGAATTGGGCAATGAGAACCTTATGAACTTAAGTGGTGATTTGATTGCAAGAAAACCATGAATTGGATAAATCAGTGATAATTGAGTATGTTCTTATTTGTTCCAGTTGAATTGATGAGAATTACAATGATGTAAGGTTTGATGTTAGTTTGAAAGAAAGAATTTATGAATGATTGGTTGTCTTGTGCCTTGGAATCAAATTGTCAAGAGTGGTAAGTTGGGTGAATGGTAATGTGGAATGTTTTCAGAGATTGTATTTGAGTCTAATGAAGTTTGGAATAATGACATTAGAGATGTATAGAGGTCTAGTAAATGGTTTTGGTG
>VDFB02122960.1:0-47647 GCA_007258455.2 Sequoia sempervirens
GAGGGCACCAAGCCTGTAATTGTCACACCCTACAGGCACCCTAAATGGCTAAATAAAAGATAACAAAAGTAATATGATTCTTATCTACAGTATAGGCCTTGGGAAGGTCATCCATAATGCTTTAAGACCTAGGGAAATTAAAAATGATTTGTTTTGGTTATCAAACTCAAATATAGGCTTTTTCCAAGTAAAGCATTAGTAAAAGAAAACTGCTTTGTTTACAAAAAGAATTCCAAAGCATGTAAAGAGTGGGAAAATTTGTTTGGTGTATTATTTGGTCAACATGGGGAGCAAAATTGAATCCTAAATCAATCTATATCTTACAGCCTACCAATGGAACTATCCTAAGTATATTATTAATAATTGCAAATAAAGTGTTTCCATGCAATCAATTTTCCATCTCACTGTTCATGAAAAACAGGGTTTAAGATAACGTTGGCAAGCTTCTCTCTGTTGTGTCATAGAAAATAAAAAAATTATCAGTCAATCACCAAAACGTTTGTGCATTGGATGTCTAGTTTCTAGGATTGCCAAGGAAAATTGTTGAATTACAATAGGACTTTGAGGATACTCACACTGGGTAGGACTTGGCTGTCTATTTCATTGATATACCATAAAATTAATAGTTAGCGTAGACTTATTAATTATTTGCTAATAGTCACAAGTCACAACATAAGCTCTCACAAATTTGTACCATTTCTAATAAAATGCCCTAGATATCAAAAACCAAATGTTTGATTAAAAGCACCAATGACTTGTACCCTATACCCTTTCCATGAGGAAGATTACTAGATAAATTCAGTGCATCACAAACAGGATCGCCTAGAAGGAGACATGATTTATCACGCTTTCAAGGTAAAACTGTAGTAAAACCTAGTAGTACTGTAGAATATTGGAAAATAAAGCTCCTTCATTTTGATAACATAACACACCATAGAAAACATTTCCATTTCACCATGGAAAGTAAAACACTAAATCAGGGTTGAGTATGCTTATTCAGATGTAGATTCATTAAATGCTTTGTTTGTCCTAATCTTGAAGCATTTTGAGCTCTAGAAAAAAAATGTAAAACTACAGATGAGTTTAAAGGATTTCCCATTAAAAAACCTCATTGATTAATACATTTTTTTATTGGTTTGCATGAATGACAAAATGGACTTGTAAGTTACACCTACAAGGTTATCTTGTAGATCTTAGAAGATTACGTTGCATCATTCTTAAGGTAATATTTTGCCTATCAGAAAGGCAGTAAACCAGCTTCAGCTCACATGAAAGAAGAGTTATAATTGTAAGATGAGTTAACTGTATTCAACTGCAATTTGAGTTTCAAATTGCCATATTTTCTTATAATCTAAACTTGTGTAAAGTTACTGAGGCTTCCAAAAATGAATATCTTTAATTCATTATCAAAGTGGCCATTACATTTGGCTGAAATTATCTATACATAAATTAAATTGATAATCGAGTGTTAATATCTTCTTAATTGAAAGGTTTAGTTTTAGTTGTGTATCAATCATTGTAAGTGAATGCATAATTGCCAAATGATGTACCATTAGATCTCATTGTATTATAGAAATGTATGTAAATTTTTTAAAAAAAATTGAATACTTTTTTCTATATTGAACCAGAAATTGAAGATATTTGAAACATTCAAAGAAATGACTACTTTTATCCATATCTTCTTTACATACAAAGACATTATTAAATAGAACTACAATGATTTGAAATCATTGATGGTCCGACTATGATTGAAACATACATGTTCACAGAGGATTTTGGAGCAGCCAACTAATAATCAGAAACATACATGTTCACAAAGGAGTTTGGAGCAGGCAACTAATAATTATGTATAGAAATTGGTGTCTCATAATTACATAATTGTAGAATAACATTCAGAAATATTCATTTGTTTTTCAGAGCATTATAAGTTCACAGAGGAGTTTGGAGCAGCTGACTATTAATTATGTATATAGATTGGTGTCTCATAATTACAAAACTATAGAAACATCTGTTTTGAATTGGTGGAGATATTACACGGATATAGAAAAAACAATGGAAAAATGCATGGTATTTATGAATTGTATTTGCACTATTACATATGACAATCCAAGTAACCATCCAGAAAAAGAAAACTAATAAAGGATACTCTGTAAATATATAAAATCTGCAGCATTACACAATTTTTTAAGCCTTCAAACATGTTGTTCCATAATCCATATGACTATTGCATGTCATTAAGAATTTTTGAAACAAATCCCCATTAAGATTTCAATTTTGAAAATTAAGTCTATGGCCATGAGATTTGGGGGACTGGGAAACTGATTTGAAAATAATGATGTTCTTAAAGTGATCTGTAAGAAGACAAAATAAAAAGAAATCAATTAGTGTAGCAAGAAGAGCATGTGTTACAACCCATCGTAATTCATTTAATATTATGTCAAAAATTGTTATACTATTTGAGTTTTCCTTGAGCATAATATTTAAAGAGATTGCTGGAATCATTTTGGGCATGTGTACCTCATCTTCTGATGACTTTTTTGTACTTATAAATTTTTCATTGTTTGGTTTATAGTTTTCCTCCTTTAAAAGCTCTGAAAAGCATCCAATGGGATTTCAATTACTCTAGAGACATCTGTGTTTCTTTCAGTTTGATTTTCTGATAATTGGTTTATTGGTTTTGTTCTATTTTATGCACCATAACAAATTCTTGTATCAGACTATTCATTCAAGGCACCATAGGCTTATAGTGCCCTGGCCTTATGGAGCAATGTGCAATCATCCATTGGAGGGTTTTGCTTCTAGATACAATTGGTGGTGCTCTATCCTATCTTTTCTTAGGGATGACCCCTAGAACATCCATATTCTTTTTCTCCTTTGCAACAATTAAAGGAGTAGATGATCATTATGGAATCTTGCTGCTTGGAAATCCCTTTCACATCTTTTTCAAGAACAACACAGCATATCATGACATTCATCACCAGCACTATGGAGTGAAATACAACTTTTCACAGTCCTTCGTATTTGGGACAAACTTCTTGGGACTCATATGCCTTACACAATTATGAAACAACCAGATGGTGGATTTGAAGCTGCACCAGCCAAAAAGCAATAGTTCCTAGAACCTTATTTCTCTCAAGTAGAGACCTATTGGTCCATCATATTGCCCAATGATCATAGCACATAATTGTTGTTTGAATTTATCATTAATCAATAAATTTTAACTTTCGTTACAGTAACATTTATGTAATAAAACTATGCAAGTTGAAGCTTGTAAGTTTGCTTAGACCTTCTTAACAGCTGTTGTTAGCTGGACCATTGCAGTACTGGTTAGAGTGTGTAAGATTTCTTTAAGAGTATGGCTAATGTGATTTGTATTTCTAAAGAGAAATATATCCAGATAAATTTATTTTAAGCAATGGTTCTAAAAAAGCAGAAAGAACTGAAAACAAAAGTAATAATAGGTCACTAATAAGAAACATAGTTTAAAGAAAAGCTGCACAAGGCTTGGAAACAGGTATGGTTTCTGAAGAAAAATACCATCAGAAATAAAAGCCTCCATACATTCTGGAAATGGAAAAATAACATAGGAAACAACCAAATTTTTTTAACTTAATCTTATAGAAAATGTAACATATAATAATAAAAAAGTTAGGATAAGTAAAGCGAAAGAAAATAATGGTATTGGAAAATAATGTACATTTTGAAGGAAGAACAAGAACATATCCACTAAAACCATTAAACGCCTACCTCCATCATCCCAACCCACACCATCTAAAATTTTCATGGTATTTGTAATATAGTTTTCAAATGGTTTCGGGTAGGTATAAAGCCAAATTCCTGTGTCTTTTCCAACATTCTCCCAGCTGCGCCAAGGACACATGGGCTTCAGGTATTATTGAGGGGTCAGTTCAAAACAACATATATTTAGTTGTTAATGATCTTATCATTTACAAAGGGAGGATCTTTTTGACCCCAGGATCGGAGATGAAGAACTTGGTATTGAGAACCTTTCATGACACACCTATGGCTAGAAATTTTGGTTACTTCAAAGCTTACAAGCAGATACAGGAGAGGTTTACTTGGAAAGGACTCAAAACAGATGTACTTCGTTATGTCAGGGAGTGCCCTGTTTGCTAGTAGAATAAATAGGAGCACACATACCTTGCAAGCTTACTTCAACCACTGCCCATTCCTAATAGGAAGTGGGAATTCTTATCGATGGACTTCATTATAGGCCTTCCGAAGGTCCAGGGCCGAGATTACATCTATGTGGTTGTTGATCTTTTGACCAAGTATGCTCATTTCTTTCCAATCACAGCTACATTCTCAACTACACAGGTAGCAAAATATTTTTCCATGAGATATTCAGGTTGCATGGGTTACCTTGGAGCATTGTTAGTGATAGAGATAGTCGATTAATGAGTCACTTTTGGCAGGAGCTTTTCAGGCTATGTGGAACTGAACTTACTCTGAGTACCAGTTACCACCCACAGATGGATGGTCAAGCAGTGATTGTTAATAAATGGGTGGAGGGATATCTCAAGAACTACATTGTGGGGCAACAAAGGGGTTGGGTTAATTGGATATAACTTTGTGATTATTGCTACAATACCACTTACCATCTCTCAATTCAGATGACACCATTTATGGCTTTGTATGGTTATGAGGCACCTAGCTTTCTTGATTTATTGTTGAGTGACAGTAGAGTGCCTAGTATTGGGGATCTGTTGCAGGAGAACCAGGATATTATGAGAACTCTTCGTGAAAATATTTAAAAGGTACAAAACCAGTAGAAGCAGTATGCAGATCATAAAAGAGTTGAGCATTCATTTGAGGTAGGGAAGATGGTGTACTTGATGTTGCACCCCTATCAATAGTCCACTCTTAAGAAGAGTGGTACAAAGAAGCTCAAACACCACTACTATGGGCCTTTCAAGATTGTTAGGTGAGTTGGAGAGGTGGCTTATGAGTTGGAGCTACCGGTAGACAACATGGTGCATAATGTGTTTCACGTGTCACGCATGAAGAAGGCGTTAGGACATCGTGTTGTTCCTTCCATGTGTTAGGACATCGTGTTGTTCCTTCCATAGTCTTACCACACTTAGATGATGAGGGGAAGTTGATTCTGGTGCCCGAGGATATCTTCGATGTTAGGGAGAGATAGTTGCGGAAATGGATCATTAAAGAGTATTTAATTAAATGGAAGGACTTGTCGGTTGAAGATGCTACTTGGGAAAGTGAGGAGATTCTTCAGCGTCTAGAGTTGAGATTGCTTGGGGATAAGCAATTTTAGGAGGGGTGGACTGTAATGTCCCTATTTTTGTAGCCATCTCAGTGGGATTTCTTAGCCTTTATTCTCTGAAGGCTAAGTGGAGAAATAAGGAGAAATTAATTAAGTTAATTATTTATTAAATCATCAAATAAATTAAAAAATTAAAAGGTGACTTTATATTTAATTAATTTAATTAAAGTGACTAAATAAAGTATTATATCATAAAGTCACTAAAATAAAATAAAAAGGAAAATATATCTTTTATCCCACATTGGCAAGGAAAGTGTTTGAGCTCTCACAAGAAAAGAATAAAAGGCTCTTAAGGGGCTCATTTGTGGTTATCCAGGATATTTAACATTTAAATTTGATAAGCTTGTTGGAGCCTTGGGGTTTCAGTAGAATATAATTGAAGGTCTTTGGGTACAAAGTATCCCGTTGATTTGAATAACTGAGGTAGTGAAACTATCTACTGAAGGGTTGCAACTGATTGGAGGAGTTACTTCAGACTTCTCATTGCTTCAAAATTTGTGGCCAAAGGCCAATTTTGTGTTGGTTCAATTTGGAAGTTGAAGGAGATCATTTTGCAGCTTGAGATCACTTCACACATTCAACTATAAGGTCAATTTGCATGAAGTAATATTTTGATATAATTTTCTAGTCGACATACCAACTTATTGGAAGGGGAATATTTTGTTCATGGAGGGCTTGGTTGGCATTAATTTCCTTCTATGAGCTAGGTGCACCATTCCTTGAGGTTCATCAATGATATTTGGAGCTTGTGAGGGATGAAAGGAGCTGCTCATAATTTATTTCAAGCAATCTAGTCCAAAACAGGGGTGACACATATAGGAGGTCGATTACATCATTTTGGAGTGTCTTCTTCATCAACAAGAATTGCTATTAAGTCTTCAACTGATCATCTACAATTTTTGTATTAGGTTCCTCTTGTTATTTTCTACATAAATATTGCATTCTAAAATTAATATCATGGTTGCCATTTGTACTCTTAAATTGTAGAAATTGCATGAGTTGTAATGCCAAGAGTCTTGGCCCTTTTATATCAGCATTGTATTAGATACTATATTGCAATTAAGGAGTTATAAGTTGCTGGTCAGATATTGTTGTAATTGAGCATTCATGATCAACTTAATAGTATGCATGCCAAGTGTTTGTAAAAATGCTACTTGGTTGTAGGTGCACAATTTTTATGTAGATGTTCATGTATTTCATTCAAAAAGACAAAAATAATTGCATTGTCATCATAGATCATTGCCTAGCTATTATGGTGTTGATTTGCAGAGAATTTACATTCACTCAAGACCAATTGAAGACAAGCGACCAAACTCAAAAACTCAAAAACAACTAATTAAGAGGTTGCAAGTGAAGTGTTTGTCAAAATTCCTTGAGGAAAACTTAGGCTAGATTTGAAGGGAATTTTCTAGAGTGGTTTAAGAAGTGTAAACATTGACATTTTGGTCTATCCCTCTCCTTTAGGTGAAAAATCCTAAAGTGTTAGAAGGTCATAGTAACCAAGATCTTTGTTTTGCAATTTGGTAACCCTTAAGATATTCCTTGAGAGCAAAAATTTAGATAAGAAGTAGCAAGGGATATTACATAATAGAATCGGGATGGTAAGGTGAAGAGAAGCACTTTTGGTTCAAAATGAAAAACATGCTCAAACTATTCAACCCAATGGAGGGAATGAAAAAGGAGAGCAAAATCATTTGGTTCACATGGTGCAATTGTTAGAAAGGAAAAAAGATAATTTACTCTAGGTTGGATAGATTTTATGCAAATAAAGTTTTTTTCATCTTCAACACAAAGGAAGGGGGTGATAGGGTAAGAGTGCACCCATACACATTATCATATTATCACCCCATCAATGTGAAAATATTAATAGAAAGAGAAAAACCAAAATAAATTAGGAAGGACAAAAAAATTATACTAAACACACAATTGTTAAAAGAAGAAGATTGCGATGAAGCAATTTTTACACAAAGAGAAATAAATAAATGGATGCTAAAAGTCTTGTTAGCAATAGAAAGACGAGACAAGAATGTTAAAGGATGGAAAAATATATTCTAGACTATTGGCAAGAAAAAGGTAATGAACAATAGGAGATATGAAGATATGTTGTAGGAAATTTTGTTCAAGCTAGAAGCATGATGGCACACCCCTCTCTAACCATATGTCTTAAAACCCTATTATTACATGGTGACCCATTCCCACACACACATGTTCAGATTTCTTAGCAAAATAGACTATCATAGGCTTCATGTCACGATAGTGACAGGAAGCTAAATATTAATAAACTATTTCCATTACATTCATATCAACCTAAAGCTCAAACAAGACAACTCACAACAACCATGAACCCATTAACAACAAACTATAGAATGATCAGGCGATATTTGTAAAAGAAATCAATACGCTTATCCATGGAACTTGTTAAGTGAAGTTACCCTAGGGTCATTAACTACATAGATCAAACAAGAATTACTAAATAGAGACAAATGTCCATGCAACAAATATTTTTATTAACTCTGCCAATAAAGTTCTGACTCATTTATAAGACATTCAATAAATATTGCTTTTTCGGCTTGACAAGTTTATCATTCTCATAGGGTTCAAACTCCATATCGCAAATGGTCTACTAGGAAGTCTTTCTACTAATTGCCATGCTCTATCCTCCGAAAGGATAGTAATCGATTATCGATTAACCTTCCAACCAGCATGAGATTCTTCAATTTACTCTCCCTCAAACTTGACACTTGAAAATATGCTTCTTCCACATCTGATCTTCCAACGCTCTCTTCATCTAATCTTAGAACCTCTACATTCTTCTATTCCTTACGTAGACCCCTCAAACTGCCACCTCTTTTATTTTGTACTTTAATCCTTTCTGATTTGTAGTCGTCCTTGCTCTAATGACATCACACTTCACCCAGATCAAGGGTTCCCACAACATTTTCTCGCTCTTTTATCTCATCTCCTTACTCCTCCCTCCATACAGGTCATCCCTCACCTCCACCATCCATCGACCTCTTTCTTCTATTTTCTAAAATTAATTTCTCATTCCTTTCTTCATATAGATTGTTCTGTCTTCTATGGTTCACAAACTGCCAACGAACCACTCAACTGCCTACAACCACTTTGTATAACTAACTTTCTCACCCCATAGAAGGCACAAAATTAACGAAATACACAAAACCCAAGATATACAACTAAGAGATTAAAAATTTGCTCGATGCCCCTGCATCAAAGCAAAATTACAAAGGGACCCAAAAAATGGGGAATTGAATGAGGAATTAAACCTTACAAGAACTCATTGAGAAATGTTTAAAACGAAAATAAATTAAGGCCAACAAATAAGAGAAAAAATGAATTGGCTAAACAATGGAGACAAATGTTCTAAACTATTCTTTAAAATCCTTAAAGAAAAAAAACTCATCAAAAAGAATAGGGTCAATCCAAGCAAAAAACAGAGTGATAATTGATCTAGAAGAAGTAAAAAGTAAGTTCTATGACTTTTATAAAAAAATGTTTATTTTTGAGGGAGATAACATGCAAAACCTAGCGGGGCGCCGGTCCTAGCTCAGTTGGTTAAGGTGTTCCCTGTCGCAAGGTGCCCACCATGGGTTCGACTCTCCGGCGCTCCCGTGGTACCGGTTGGTGTGTCCCGCCAGCACTACCGGTCACGGTAAAAAGTTTACCGGTGGTGGGGGGTTATATGGGGGGCTGTGCTACACCTGATTCCCCTCGTTAAAAAAAAATTAAAAAAAAAATGCAAAACCTAGCTTCTAGAAATCAATGTAAAATGGTAATCCCTAAAAATATTTCCAAGACATAGAAAAGCTAAGTAAAGAGATAACTAAGAATGGGATAGGGAAAGCAATCCAGGCCCTCAAGAATGACAAATATCTAGGGGCAGATGGACTGCTGGTTAAATCCTATAGAGAAAACAATAAATGGGTAAGTGAAGACCTACTATAGGTATACACTGAAGCTAATAAAAGAGGATCTCTTGGAGAAAACATTAACAAAGGCATAATCAAACTATTACCTAAGGAAGGTGATAAGGCCTTAATTAAGAATTAGAGACCTATTACATTTCTAAATGTCTCGTACAATATTCTAGCAAAAATATTAGCTTTATGAGTAGTAGATATCATTTCATCCTTCCTTAGCAGTACCTAAACGAGATTCATTAAAGGTAGATATATAGTTGAGAATCTTAAAACAAGATGGGAAGCCATAGAATGGGTAAGAGGATCCAGTCAAAATATAGGAATACTCTTGCTTGATTTGAGAAATCATATGATAGGGTAGAATGGCCATTTTTATTGATGACTCTTGAAGTGTTTAAATTCCCAAGTGAATTTTGTCAAATGGTTAAAACCATGATGAATGATGTAGTGACTCAAGTGGATATAAATGGTTCACTTACAAACTAGATCTTGATATAGAGGTCAATAAGATAGGGGTGTCCTCTGGCCCCAACACTATTTGTAATAGCCTCAAATCCTATGTTTTATCTCTTAGGAGACTCAACCAAAAGGTTGAGGATTAGAGGGTTGACTCTACCTAATGAATATGACCTATAAAATATTCAATTTGCTAACGAAACTAAATTATTTGTCAAACTTGAGGAAGAAAACTTTAAAAACAATACAAAAATTGAATATCATCTGTGCAACATATAAAGCAAAAATCTCCAAGGAAAAGTCTATTTTATTATGCTAGGAAAACACCCCCTAGATTGGCTGCTCAACTATGGATACCAATGGCGGGGTCCAAATAAACAAGTAAGGTACTTAGGTATCCCATTTTCTATCAATCCATGTCTAAAAGACACGTGGAACTAGATTAAAGAAAATTTTGACAAAGAAATAAATAAATGGAACAAGCAGTATCTCTCCATGGCTAGAAGGATATAGGTATGTCAAAAAATTATATCTTCCCATAAACTATACTATTCCTTTGTGTGGCTAAGCAATAGATACCAAATAAATGACATCCAAAATTAAATTAGACAATTTTTATGGCCGGATGGGAAGTGTAAAAAGAAAAAGAAAATAGTTAGGTGGGAATGGTGTTGCCTTGATAAAGGAGGAGGAGGGCTTGGGTTGAAAGATCTAAGAAAGTAGGGTATCTATTTTGTTGTCAAATAGATATTCAAAGCCTTGAATGGAAACGAACCCTAGAAAGTTTTAATAAGGAGCCACATTCAACTAGCTACCCCAAAACAAGCTAAATAGTGGAAACACCTTCTCCTCTGTGATCTATTATTTGTCCACTTCTCTGTGACCCCAATTGGTTCCATTTTTTTCAAAATCCTGTGGAAGGCATGAGAGAAAATTAGACACATAATAAATAATAGAGAGAAAGTAAATGGTATCAATAATAAAATAAATACAACCAACTCTATATGGTGGAATTTGTATCACATAGAGAAACCAATTGCAAAAATACAAGGGTGTTTGGCTAAAGAATGGAATAGAAGAGGTACTAAATGTTTCAAGGATATAATTTGCAACCATCAAATAAAAATTTGGACATCACTTAGCTCATAATTCAATTTACCTCCAACTCAATGGAGGACATATACTATGCTTAGAGAAGCACTTAAAACTGTAAAAGGAATTGAATAGATTGAAGAAAATAGAGGGAAACTCGACAGACATAAATGATATGATGGATATGAACTAAGTAAAGTAAAACCTAAGGCTATATAGAGTTTTGGTTAACAATTACAAAATTTTCATACACACAAACAAATGTTGGAACTTGGATATAGGAGGTAAAAATAGAATAAGAATTTTAAATGGCTATGAAACGATATTATTGTACCTAAGAAAGCATGCTTCAGATGGATGCTTATATTGCATAAGCTCCCAGGTATTTATGCCACACACAACATGAAGATATGTGAAATTTTTAAAAAACTTGAAACTACCATTCATTTTTTTGAATGTTTATTTGCAAAAGAGATCTAGTACATGTTTTGTAATGGTTGTTTGGGTGGGGGGAATTAGAGGAAATAAAATGGTAGCAAATACTAATGGGGTTCATCGAAGGAATAGATAAAACAACAATTTTGTTTTGGTTATTACTATATATTGAAATTTTGTGGCTAATTTGGAAAACTAGAAATAAGGAATGTTTCCAAGGAAAAAAGAGAGCACTTACAGTGTTTGCAAGAAGACTCATTTTTTTAATGTTTCAATGAAGTTAATAGTGAAAATGGAGATCTTTAAAATAAAAATTATCAAGATGATTAATAATGAAAGTGTGAAGATAAAAAGAAGAAGTTAAATATGCAAAATTTTGGTCGATTTATGAAAAGCTACTTGGATTTCCAAAGGAAGCATAACAAGTAAGACAAAAAGGAAGCAATAAAGAAAGGCTAGAGATGTCAACGAGGGCCAAGATTCTAGATAAACCAAGGAGAAAACCTCGTAGTAGAAGCAATGGGATCCAAAGAGGACATGTCAGACATTAAGCCACCAATAGGGTGGAATGATGTGGATCAGTAATGTGAAAGAATGAACTCCTAAAAATAAGAAAACAACATTTTTTTTATAGTCCAAAAGAAAAATTTATTTTTCATAATCTGATGTAAGTAAACCAATAAAAATGTGATCTAAATCTTTTTCTATATCTAAGCTAGTAATCTTTGAACAAATATTAGATAAGTCTATATTGTAAAATCTTTTGGTTAACTATTATCAATAGAAAAAAAACCTTTGAAATTGACTTACCAAAGGTTAGATATTTGTCTCTAGGGAACATTAACATGATGATTTCTAGAACATAATGTAGGATGGTGAAAGAACACTTTCTCAATGAAATTTTGAGAGAAAGCTAGCTCATTTCATTAGATTTTCAACATCTACCTAGTGCATTGATTTATTCCAAGTATTACAATTCATAAAGAAGAGAAATTAAGACCATGAAAGGAGAAATTGTTGCAAGTGTGAGTAGTTGGTGTTGTCATTGATGTCAACAGGCTTATGTTTATGTTGTCATTAATTTCAACTGGTGATGATTGAGAATTTGTGATGATGCTTTGATTAGTTTCATTATGTTGTCATTATTAAGTACTACTGGTTTCAACCTCTAGTGTTTCTTTGATAAGATTTTGTTTGGTTGAGTTGATGTGTTGCGGTTGGTTTGGTGGTGATGAGGAAGTGGTGAAGATGATGGTTTCCAAGTGCTTTTAAGAAAATTTGAATAAAAGAGGAAACAATGTATTGTAGAGGTGTTTTGATATACAAAGTGGTGTTCTGGTTTTGCTCCACATTTCTTTTGTGTTGAAGATCTGCTTGTACAGTTTGGATATGTTGGCCAAAGGTTTTCATAGGTATTATATCTAGAATCTCGTCTTGGATCATTGTGCAAAAGAAGTTGTGTTCACTAGTGTGTGAATTGTGTTACAGTGCTTTCTAGAGAAATGGTTTTGCTCCGCATTTCTCCGCAGTTTAGTTTTTGGTCTTGCGGTTCTGGAAATGTGGTGACAAGGTTCACATCTATCTTCGGTTGAATTTGTTCATGGTTTGGTGCTCTGCAGGATGATTTCTTGAGTTATAGTGTATGGAAGTTTATCTAGATGAGTTTGTTCTTCAAGTGAAAGTTGTTGCGAAGGAATTTGTTAGATTTTAGTGTGTTTGAGGAATATTCCATATTGTGTTCAAGTTTTTTGAGTGGTATGTGAGTCATCTTTAGATTTGAGGAGGTGTGTACTTAAATTTTAATGGTGTTTACACAAGTTTGGTTGACCTTGGGTGTTTGCACTAATTGTGGATTTTCTTCGGTGGTTGTGGAAGTGTGGCGTGGTGTATATGTATGATTTGGGTTTGAGTTAAGATGTGGTGTGGTCCACTTTCATTCCTTTCCACCACAAGAACACTTAGTGTCGACCTAATTTGAATTTGCATGATTGAGGTGCATAGATGACCTTGGATAATGTTTTCAAGGTTGAAGAAGGTATAAATAAGTGTTGTGTTGATGGAGGATTGTGTGTAGTGTGTGATATGCAAATTGCAGAGTTGTTAAGTGTGAGTTTGTGAAGTGCAGTGCAAGCTTTAATGAGTTAGACTATTGGAAGCAGTGAGAAGAAGGTGTCTACAATTTTCAAAAAGGTTGTGAATGTGTTGGTGATGCTGTGGTGAATTCTTTTGTTGCATTGAGATGGATTTCTCACTATAACATTCTTTTTTTGTTCTTTTTTATAATCTAGCAGTGAGCCCTCTAACAGTGAGCCTTTTGTATTTGGTGTTGTAATAACCTTATATTGTGAGCTAATCCTCACCGTGGTTTTTCCCTTCTTGAGTTTTCCACGTAAATCTAGTGTTCTATTGTGCATGGTGTTGATGTGTTTCAAATTTTTGTTATTTGCTTTCATGCTAAATCATTCTAAAAGATTAAGGGTTAATTAGGTTGTTGTGGATCTGAATGTTTATGAGGGTTTTGAAGTTTTAATGTACAATTGATTCACCCCCTCTCTTAGTTGTCTTATGCATTCAATAGAAATGGTAGCTATATTGGAAAATCATCTATCAATTTCAAGTTCCTTGAACGGGAAGAATATGTTGAGGTCACTAAAGAGATAGCAAAGGACCATTATGAGGAGTATAAATATCAATGTATGAGGAGTATAAATATCAATGCCAGATGATCATAGTATAATTGTGGTTAAGTGAGAAAAGAAAAGGGCCCTCCAAGCTACCAAAGAATTTGTATCAATCAAAGTTTCAATGACGATTTTTTGATATAATAAATTTATCGAATAAGGTCATGGGTCACCTTGAAACTAGTGGTTTTCATTATTGGATGTGCTTATTCATCACCATTATTTATTGAGGAGAATAATTTGTCAACTAGGGGGATATTATCAGTAACAATTTTCATGATAAATTTATTAATCTTGAAAAGACTCATCAATTCTACATGATGCCCTACTTGTTTTATGTGATTTCGAGTACTAAATTACAGCCTAGTATTAGGACTCAAGGCATTTTTTATAATATTTGTAATTATTATCCATAATTGGCCATGGAATAAAGAAATATAAATCATAGAAGGGTAAATAACACATTTACCATGCTAGCAATGAGATAATCAAATTGGTATGTAGGGGGTAGGATTATATTGAGGCAACCAAATTGATAAAAAGACATTTAATATATTTCATACAATTTCCCAAGTTCACTTATATTCATGTAATGTAATAATATTGTTCGCATAAAAGTGTAGAAAAAATGGATAAGTGAAAAAAGGTGTAGAGAGAAGAAAGAAATAATTGTCCATTTTCCAAGTGGTCTTAGTGCAAATCCTCTTTTGAAACACAAGAAATGGAAAGATCCCTAGTGAAATTAACAATGATTTTTTATGACAAAAGGTTTCCTTTTGATAGCAAGGGGTATGTGAAGAATAATCTCAAAATTAATCCTCAATTGCACCATATCTCTCATATTGAAGGTTGTTATGAAGATTGTGAAATTTATTTTTAAGTTAGAAAGAGAGATTGGATGAGATTGAATTTGGATCAAATAAAACTATTTACTTCATCTCGAGTTACTCAAGGGATCACTAATGATGGAAGGGACATAATTAATTTCATTTATGAGGAACAAGTCATTATGAAAGAATTGCTCATGTGTCGTAAAGATAAAACACGTGAATTTACAAGAGGGTAACTAGATATTTTGTTGGGAAGGGATCCAACAAAGAAAATTATTCACAAAGTTTTAAATATGTAGGTTACTTTCCCTAGCAATTTGTACTAGTTTATACAACTCGCACAAAGAGAAATTTAGTAAGCAATGAAGATGATGAGTATCCAAATAAAAAGAAGTTTCCCACTAAGAAACTTTGTGAAGGAGATGATGCTCCTAGAAAGGAGCTTTAAATTAAGAAACCCTAGGATGATTTGTAACAAAATGACATTAATACCTAACAATTTATTTTACCTATTTATATTTCTTCTTTGTGTTGAAAATAAGGTGAACTGAGCTTAAATATTAACTTATGTATGTGTATTCAAGTATAAAAACAAGATTACCAAATCTGATTATATGTATGTGATTTCATATTCAACATAATATAAAAAATTAGCAAACAAATATGACACCAGATTTACGTGGAGAAACCCTTTCGAGAAAAAAAATCCACACAATAAAAGATGACAAGTGTATTATTTATCTACACAATAGATATACACCACAATAAAATTCCTTTTTGATCTCTTACAACCTGGATTCTTTCATACACTTGCAAATAACACAAGATGATACTACCATCTAAAGGCTCCAATTTATAGAACTTGTGGGAGGCAAAATCACAGTGGTAAATTGAAACAAGAGGTGCCAAAACTACTTGCAACAAAACAACACCCCTTCCTTGGAAAACCAAGATTCATGATAATAAATTAATTAATGTACACAAGGCTTCAATATGGGTGCCTAACCTTTAGCCCCTTCAACTTTTGGAATTTAGGATGCTCCGGTGATTATTCAACTTCCAATTGGAGAACCAATGGACACCTATTTCCATCCAAATTTGGCGCCCCACTAAAGACTCTTCAAATTTCCAATGTGAATGCCTAGGAGGGATAATTTTGTCCTCTAGTGATATGTAACCTCTACCAACATTAAATTTCCTCTCAAAAATACAATTACAAATGCCAATATCAAATACATTTCTCACATGTCCCCTAAGACACTTTCCAAGAAACATGGAGACATGAAAATGACATAGGTTTGCAAGGTAAATGTCACCTAACCTAAAATTATACAACTTGACATTATACATTATAATTTCATCCAAGAGATACAAATAATAAATCAAGTACAATGATCAAGGCCTATGGCCTTCATGCAACAAGAGAACTTATATGTGGTCACTAAATTTATAAGAGAATCTACAACATTATCCAAAGTGTCAACCTTATCAACAAAGACCTTACCATTCTCAATCATCTCTCACATAAAGTGATACTAAACATCAAGATTCTTAGTATGAGCATGGTACACAAGATTTTTTGCCAAACAAATAGCACTCTAACTATCAGATCAATCCTCACTTTCCTGCAATCAAAACCAATGCCATTACCAAGTATTTGTAACCATATTACCTCCTTAGAGGCATGTGTACAAGCAATATACTCTACTTCAATGGTGTACAAAGAAACAATATGCTACCTCTTATTCATCTAATTCACTACACCTCCAAACAAAGTAAGGCTAGTGGACCTTCAACTATCTAAGTCACTTGCCCAATCTAAATTAAAAAAACCCCTATATTTCCAATGAATTGACCATATCATCAATATCATGATAAACCAAATAGTAATATGAAGTACCACATAAATATCTAAATACCCTCTTAACAAAAGTCCAATGCTCTTTACCAGGGTTAGACATAAACCTACTTAGAACTCCCATTGCTTGGGCTATATTTGACCATATATGCAAACCATTACATACGTTAAACTATCAACGAAACTATCATAAGGAACCTTAGGCATATCTTCAAAATTAGAATCAATATTAGGGAACATATCTACGCTCAACTCAATACCAACTAGAAATGGAATATTAATTGGCTTACAGTCATGCATATTAAACCTTCACAAAATTGTATCCACATACTTAATCTGACTTAACAAAAGCTTTATGTGAGCCCAATCTTTGCTAATTTCCATCCCAAAAATATATTTTGCAACTCTCGAGTCCTTCATGTCAAATGTGCCAGAAATTTGTGTCTTGATCTCCCTAATCATTACCTTACTGTTACCCATGAACAACATATCATAAGCATACAAGACAATGATTGGGATATGATCATCAATAAACTTAATATAAAGACAATGATACTCCTTGCTCCTAAGAAAACCCAACTTTAATACAAAAGTATCAAACTTTTGATACCACATCCTTGGTGATTGTTTCGAACTATACACATCTCTTCAACCTATAAACTAATTGTTTTTTTCCTTTCACAAAAAAACCATCGAGTTGTCACATATAAATTTCCTCCTCAAGATCCCCATGCAAGAAAGCAATTTTAACATCCATTTTTTTCTGTTTGAAAATCGTAAGCAATAACAATAGATAATAAGAATCTATAGAAGTTAATTTTGTAATAGGAGATAAAATTTTACCAAAATCAACTCCATCTCTCTAGGAGTAGCCCTTGGCCAATAATTGGGTCTTGTACTACTCTAACCGACCGTTTATACCAAATTTATTTTTAAATACCCACTTGCAACCAATGGGATTCCTTCATTTGGAAAAACTAACAAGATTTGAGGTGTCACAACTATCCAAAACCATCATCTCATCCTACATGTCCTGCAAGAAAGGTTCACTTTCCTCCAAAGAGAGATCATCCACGAAAGATCTAGGTTCAGTGTCAGTACTAAAAAAGAAAATACACAATGACAATTTGATGGACTATACCTACCAACTAGATTTTGTTATCTTGTGGACCTCCTCAAGGTAGGAGTAATGGGCTCTACATGTTCTTTTGTGTGCTATTCTTGCACATCCTTTGAACTATTTAAACCCTCTTCTTCTTCTCCATAGTCAAATCCATTTGTTGTGCATTGTACAAACGCCCCTCTGAAAATGAGGACCCCTCCCCTCTTTTTGCTTTTGGTTGGTTTTAGTTTCAGGGTAGTTGTTTAGGTTGGAATCATTTTGGTCCTTTGGTTGTTTTGGTTTGGGTTTTTTGGTGTCATTTTGTGAGTCAGGGAAAATTTGTAGAAATTCTTGTTTGTGGGGATTTGTTTAGAGAAAACCTATTTAAAGAAGCCCATAGGATATGGCCTTGTTGAAATCCTGCAAAGCCCAAAAAATTGCAAAAGAAGGGGCATGCTAAATTTTGTAACGCCTAAATCCCCACAACATTTTGGACAATGATCCTTTGCGCTTAAAAGTACTCACTCGTTTTCTCAGAAAAGTCTGGGATAAAGAAATACTCACAAGATCGAGGACTTATAAACTCTAAAATTTTGCAAATTATGAAAGCCCGTAGAAGAGAGTGTGAAATTTTCTCAAAGCTTATTTCATGCAAGGGGATTGCACACTCATTTTTTCACAAATTTCAAAATTCTTAAATCCCTACAGGGTCAACTTTTTGCAACATTTAAAAACATAACTCGATGTAAGTGCATGACATGTTGTCAAAGTGAACATTTATTATGTTGGATAAAATATGAATATATAAGAAAATTTGGGTGTCATTTTCACTATTTTATATTTGCAAAGGTGAAGTTTGATCTCCATTTGAGCTTATTTGAACCCTAGTTGCATGTAGTTGTCACCATTTTCACCCTTGACACCCTACAATCTTGATCTTACTTCAAATTGGTTTAGGTTTTAGATTGGTGGCCCTTGTTTGTTTCCAAATTTAATGGGTGAATTTAATAAATATTTTCCTTGAATTTAATAATGTTTGGGGTTTTAGGTTTAAAACAAATTTTAAAGATTCAACATGTCGGCCCTAGCGTTATCTAGCAATTACTTAGATATACCTAAATATATATGGGGTTATTCACATTATATTGAGTCATTTGGCGGGTTAAAAATGATTCATTGATTAGGGTTAAAACATGTAGATTAATTTTTGGATTTAGTTTAATATTCATGCTAAAACATTCACAGAAATTTGCTTGTCCTTCGCTACTCGTGAGAGCAAGTCATAAAATTGCTTAGATTAAAGAGTTTCTCAATCATTTTGAAAGGGGGTTTTCATCGAAGTTAGGTCTTAGCATTTGTACAGGGTAAAATCTTTGCCAAATTCATTTTGAGAGAGGTTGGTGTGGGATTTTTTTAATAGCTTTTCAACTGTAGAAAACAACCTTCTTTTGTAGGTTCGCAGTGAAGAAATTTCTACAAAATTTAAAGCCTGCAGAAATTTATTTGCAGGTTTTGAGCCTTATTTTCCTGCAAAGATTAAGTTGATCTAAAATATTGCAAGACCTAAATCTCCGCAAAACTTGTCAAATCGAGACTTCTACAAAGGTTCTTTTGCATGGACTAGCATCACTCAGATTTTTGCAAAGCCCCATTTGCAGGGATATTTGTGTGGGTTTTCTTGCTAGCGATTTTCCGTAGAGATTTGAATTGGTAGAATATCGGCGGGAAGGCAGGTCCCCGTTCCTTAGAAGGATCTAATTGTCTCAAATTTTTGCATGATCAATTTTCTTGCATGGCTTATATTCCTGCAAAAGACCAAAACCCGCAAATTTAAAATTATAAGTGTTTTATTGAAAATTATTTTGGCACGAGGGATCATTTATGTTTATGAGGTGATTTTGATCATACTAATTATGTTAGAAAAATGTGAATTTTTGAAGAGATTGAGTTTGTTTCGATTCTCAAAAAATTTATTACATAATGTCTTTCGTAGACTTTATGGAAAAGGTAGATAGGCATAAAAAATGAAGTTTGAGTTCAAAGGAGTTGATCCACCATTAAAGATAACTACATGTTGGCTCTTGATTGGTGACACTAATTTGGGGCATATTGAAATGGAAGAATTGAAAGAAAGGATTTTTGGTGACAAAAGAACAAAGCTGGCTACTAAAATCAAGCAAAGTGGGATTGCCCAAATTGTCGAATTCCCCACTGTTGTTCCATGCTTAGACTTAATCATGGAGGCTAGTGACCACTACCACAATGACTCTAGTAAGATATTCTCCATAGATGGGAGAGTCTTAGCTGATTTATTTGCTGATTCTATTTCCTGTACATTCAAAATCCCCTCCTCCAACATGACAGTTGCAACTAGAGAGTATGTTGAGGGAGAATTCAAGGTTAATCCAGAAGTTGGTTTCATAGTCATCAATGATCATTGGATGAAGAAGCCAAGGAAAAATGTAAACAAACTCCCTAAGAACTTATATCATAGTGACTTCGTAAATAAAGTCAATGACTTGGTTACTTTTGTTAGCAAAGTAATGGGAATTGATTATGCATCAACTTTTGAGACATGGATGTTATTTTTCATTGAAGAGATATGGAGGGGTCCAACCAAGTTTGAATGAGCCAAGATTATTAGTGACAATCTCCATAATCAATTCTCCCTAGTGAACAAGTCCCATCTCTTTAATATGACATCTTTTAGATCATCTACCTCCTCACTGCAAACTACAAATACCAAGGATTGACTTGTAAGGGTATTGTGGGTACAAGCCCAAATGATTATATAGTATAGGATTGTTACCCTCAGTTGTAGACCCAAAATGTGAAGAATCATTACAAAAGGGTGAACGATGCGATCATAATGTTCAACGTTAGAATGCTATAGGGGGATCTAAGTAGAAGGATCTCTTCTTCTGCCATGAAGATGCTCAAGAGGTTTGGGTGTTGGTTTATCCAGTTTCCCAAATTTACATATTTCATAATGGAAGGGTTTTTTGGAGCTCCTTACAAGATTCCCAAGTACCCCAACAACAATATTTTCATGTTAGAAATGACAAGACAATTGTGTACATCCCACCATCTATTATACAGGAAGCATAGAGCTAGAGTTTCTTATCCCTTGGCATTCGAGAGAGGATTGTAAGCATGCCCTTCGGCCCCTTCGGTTGAGTTTTCTGATGTAAAAATATAAACCTTTGGGTTAATTTCCATAGCCAAAGGGATATCTCTGACCATTTTGACAAAATGAAGAAGTAGGTGGGGAATCAATACACTCACCAAATACATATTGAGGACTATTTGACCAATTTCAAAGACAACTTGGAAGTCAAAAACTTGTCTTACTCTAGGATGATAGTTGATTTTGTAAGGACGCTTGACCTAATTTCCACTCTTGATTAGGTCCAAGATGATGGCCAAGTATTGGATGAAGAAGCATATAATCAAGTGGTCAATTTGATGATCCCTCTTCTAGATTGGATTGAAGAGGAAGAAATTGGCATTGATGTTATCACCCGACCCATTTTTAAAAGGACAAAGAAGTGGATTGAGGATCCGTTCTTTGCTTTCCTAGAGCAAGGATTGAATTTACATATAATAAGATGCAGGATGATGTCTCCTCTAATGAGGAAGAGGAGACTAAAGGATAAGCAGGGGGTAGTGAGGAGTCTACTGAGAGAAAGGTTATCACTCCTTCTAAGATAAGAGGAAAAGCTAAGAAAACAACAGAGGAGAGACACCCTATTGCTAAGCCTAGGGTTTACAAAAGGAAAGCTGGAGAGGTAAGTAAGTCACAACCAAAAAGGATGAAAAGGGTTGGGATAGTTTCTATGGAGTCCATCTAGGAGGAGAAAAATGATTCATCATCCTTATCACCTCCTTCATCTTCCATTCCATGTTCATCCACCATTCCTTCTTCCACTATCCCATCTTCCACTCTTGCTTGCCCTTCGTCCCTTGATATTTGAGTGGATCTCACCAATTATATTCCTACTACTTTTTCTCCCTCCATTCTTGTGGAGATGTCTCTATCCTCCACTTCTCCTTCTTCTACTTCTTCAATTCTCGCTCCATAATTCACCATGTCCATGACTCCACCTTACCTCCTACCATTCCTTTCACTTCTCCTACTTCCCTTAGCCTTCTCGAGACTTTCATGTCTCACCTCTCCGAAATGCCTAAAGAAGTGGCTGACACCATGCTCTTTGAGGCTAATAAGGCTTTGATAAATCAAGTGGCACATGTCACCCCTCCTCAAATAATTTTGGAGCCTCCTATTATGGAGAGCGTGGAGAAATTTTTGGAGGAAATGTAGAGACAAGAAAGAGAGGGCATGATAAAACTCTCAATGGTGGAGAAAGCTGCAATTTCTCCAGAACATCAAGATAATCCTTTATAGGAGGTTGTTGAAGTTAAGGCCACACAATCTCAAGGTCAAGAAGAAGAGAAATACAAGTTAGTAGAAGCACCTGAGGGCCAATGAGACGAGGTCCACAAAAAAGAGGTTGCAACAAAAAAGGTTCAAATTGAGGCTCCTTCCTCCTCTCGACAAATAGAGAATGAACCCGCTCCTACTTGGCTCGAGGAATAATTAAAGAGCAAGAGGCCAATGATTTAGACTCCTTAGGAAAGTCTAGAGGCCATTTCTAGCTAAATTGAGAGACCTAAGGAGAAGAAGAAGGCAAGAATAAGGTCTCATATGACCAGGGATGCCTTTGGATCCCAAATTTTGCATGTAGCCACTCTAACTATCGACAAGGACAATGCTACAACTTTTCCAGAAGAATTAATTGTTTCCTCAATTAACATTGGCCCAACTAATAGAGCAAAGGTGATCGATGAATTTCAATGGTCAGTATCTAGTATTTTGAAGATATTGAATAAGGATGAAGCCACCAAGGCTGAGCTGAAGACGTAGATTACAAAATTAACAATATTCGTCCAACATTTGGTGACTCCTATTTAGAGTGCTTTGGGGAAAGTAACAACATTGTTGAGGTAAATAAGATGGACAAGATGAAAGCATGGGCTCAATCTACCCAAAGTTGGATTAAAAACATTTTTGAGATAGGCATCAAGGCGATTGGGATGACTATCTAGACGCATAATAACTTGTTGATTTTAAAGGAAGAAGCCAATTACTTTAGCAGGTGAATATAAAGAGAAGAAGAAATATATTATTTTTGATGCTACTTGATAAGTAAATTGAATTATATATTATTTAGTTATGATTCAATTGAACATTGATATCACAATGAAAATGTGTTGCTTAATGTGAGGGTATGCTTACTTCAATAGTTAATTAAATATTTTCCCCATGCTTTTAAGTGGCAAATTGACACTTAACACTGATACAAGTGTTAGATTTTTTTTATAGTATTTATATAAATTAAAAGAAAAATATTTATTCTTTTTTTTTTGTCTAATCACTCACTTGTCCTCACTTTTTTGATGAAAATTCAATTGCCCTCACCTTTGGGCGCGAGGGTAAATTTATTTTCTTTATGACACAATCTTTCATGCTTTATCACTTGATTCATACATTCAAACCGACATATTGTCACATGTCACCATTACACTTCTTCCTCTCCTAAAAATGACTCCATAACGATGCAAGTACTCAACAAGGGAGGGGGAAGAGGGAAGGCAAAGAGGGAGATGGGGGATATTACATCCTTTACATTATCTCAATTTTACACAAGCTTATTCATGCATAGATTGGGGGAGCCATAAAGGGTCAACTCCTCAACAATCTTATACATTGTGATCTCATTTAGAACTTTTACATGATGCCATAATTGTGTAGATTGAGGGTGCTACATTTGATCCAACTCCTCAACAAGCCTATATATATCATGACACCTTTCTTTTTCTATTAGCTTTTTACATGGTATTAGGGGGCAAACTTGGTCATATGTTCATAACTTTAATTATGGACTTGGACCTGACATATTATTGCTTATTTGCTTAATTGATCTCATACTTAGTAAACTATAAAATAGTGATGACTATGATTATAAACTTTTCAACAAAAAGTACTAATAATCTTGTGTGTTTAGATAAAAGATTTAATCTAATAAAACAAAAAAAAACTATAAAACATCATCCTACTGCTTATCTATAAATTTCTTTACTTATATTAATTAATTTAAGATATATAACATATAATTTATATATTAGGTAAAAACAAAATGTAAGAATTGTCTAAAATGGCTCCTATTTCCATTGGAAATGAAAATGGAAATGGATCTTTTTATAGTCCATGCTAGTAGATGTCTTTTTTTTGTCTACAAATGGCTTATAGTATATGAGACTACCCCATACTCCATATAGAAAGAATTGAAAAATATTGTATAAAATAATGTGCATACAACCAAAAACTCTTTGCCAAAATAAAAAGGAGAAAAGTGTCTATCTTTGCCCCTTTACCATCTTGATTCAAATTTACTATTCTTAAAAAAAAAATTAAAAGAAAAAATTATATATATTTTTAATTAAACAAACTAATTGACCGACATATCAATCGCCCTTTGTGGACGGTAGCAGCCGCAGTCCAAACATACAGGAGTTAATCCAACCGTTGGAATCAAAGAACAAATTTTAGAAGTGGTTTTAATACTCTTTGTTATCGAATTTAGGGTTTAGTGTTTGCGTATAAAACATAGCTATAGGGTTTGCTTTAAGGGCAGGGTATCATCTGCTTCTCTAACCTTGGAAGGGTAATACTTTAGGCCTGTTCAACGGCATTGGTTTATTTCCTCTGCTGTTCGTGTTTCGTTTAGATATGTGGTAGTAATTCATCCGTTGCTCAGGCTAAGCTGCACAGAACCCTCATTTTCATTTGGGCCGCTGTACATCTGCGAAGCAAATGCGATTCTCGTTGTAGATTGAGGGTGATGAGAAACCTACTAAACAGTTATCCCTGTCTGAAGAACAATGTTGACGGGTTATTATTTTCTGACTCAATCTTGTTATTTGAAGCTTCTTATAATTTTTTATTTTGGTTTTGTTTTGCTTACAGTGTATCCTAATGTTATTTGCTGTTTTCGTTTTGAATTTTTGGTTTTAAAACTCTCATCGCTTCCGCCTCTTGGATGGAACTCATTTCACTGTTTTTATTTTTTTTGGCGATTCACTAGGGTTTTACTGGTGTCTTGCGATTTATTTATTTTTCTTTCTTCTGTGCTTTTGATTTGGTGGCCGGTGATGTCAAAACAATGACAAGCATATGGCTGAGTGGTATTTTCTGCTTTGCTGACATCCTGACTAGGACGATCTGAGGCTTCCAAATTAATTTTTCTGGTTCAGATGCTGCTACACCATTTACTTTCTTTGTGTTTATGTCTAGCTTTGTGCCTTTCAATGGATTTAAGATATGCTGTTTGAACTTTTTTTGAATAAGAAGGCCGATGATGTGATTAACAAGACAAGCATATGTCTGATCAGGGTATCCTGAGTGCTGATCATCTTGACTAGGACGATCAGAGGCCTCTATAAGTTGTATTTTGTTTGTAATGCTTGAGGCTAGAGAACAGGGAGCGCAGTAAAGAAACGTCGAAGTGTATTAGCCTGAGTGCTGATCATCTTGACTAGGACGATCTGAGGCCTCTATAAGTTGTATTTTGTTTGTAATGCTTGAGGCTAGAGAACAGGGAGCGCAGTAAAGAAACGTCGAAGTGTATTAGTTGGATGATTTTATACTTATCACTTTGATTAGGAGCGCTTGAGGGCAGAAATTAGGGAGCGAAGTAAAGAAATGTTAGTTTGACGATTTTATGATTATCATTTTGCTTAGGAGTTCCAGGTTTGTTAAGGGCAGTATTCGAATTTTCCAACTAAACATCTTAGCCTTGCTAGGGGATTGAAACGTTGCTTTGTTGTCATATTAACATTTACCGATGACTGTTTGAGTAGTTCTGGCTTTGTTGTCATATAAATCTTTACGAAAAATTATGATTCTTAGAATTTTACCAAATAACCAAACTCAGATAAAAGGAACAGGCGATGCTCCATTAAGATGTAATGGGAGAGTTTAGAAGCACTAATACTGATTAGTATCCCCTAGAGTTTTTTAGTCACTTTACAGTAATGCAAGTGAGACATCCCGAGCGAGACGTTCCTAATGCAATTGAGGTAGAGATTATTTTGAGTCTTGTAAAATGTATTATGCATGTTCTTTTTAGTCACTTTACAGTCATGCAAGCGAGACATTCCAAGCGAGACGTTGTAATGCAATTGAGGTAGAGATGTATTTTGAGTCTTGTATAATGTATTATGCGTGTTCTGTATGTGCAAGCTGATTCTTTTATTTCATTTTATGTGATACAATTTCAACGTTATATCTGCTAGAGTAGATGGTATTAGGCCTTAGTGAGCTAAACTTGCACCTAAATCAGTAGCGTAGTTCACATTGTAAGGTTTATTGCTCTCTTGTAGAGAGCTCGGTTCACGAAGGGCAATTTGGTTTCCCTTTGTAAGTTTTTTAACATGTTCATATTGGTTTTTGTAGTATCTACTATGAAATTAGTAGAGTAAGTGATGGAATTTATGCGGTGGAACATGTTTCATTGGGCTTTTGAGTTAAACATTGAATAGAGTACACTACTTTTTGGAGTGAAGGTGTCTCTGAGCAAGTGGGTTAATAATAATCAACTCTTAGGGTGATGGAAATTAAGTTTCTTCATAGATGGGATTTGTAGTATCTAATATGGAATTGGTACTAGATTAAAAATTAATCTATAATGTCTTGTTGCCGTATTGATATGCCGACACAAGAGTAAGTAATCAAATTTGCACGGTGGAACATGTTTCACCGGGCTTTTGAGTTGAACAGTGAACAGAGTACACAACTATTTTGCTTTTGAGTTCAACAGTGAATAGAGTACACAACTTTTTTGAGTGAAGGTATCTCTGATCAAGTGGTTCAATAGTAATAAACTTTGAGGGTTTCCATAGACCACTAGAAATCAAGTTGAAATAAGTTGCACTTACATCATTGAGAATACTTATCAAGTGGGTTGAAAGATTGATGGAATTTATGCGGTGGAACATGTTTCATTGGGCTTTTGAGTTAAACATTGAACAAGGTACACTACTTTTTAGTGTGAAGGTGTCTCTGAGCAAGTGGATCAATAATAATCAACTCCTAGGGTGATGGAAATTAAGTTGCTTCATAGATGGGATTTGGGATTTGTAATATCTAATATGGAATTGGTACTAGATAAAAAAATTAATCTATAATGATTTGTTGCCATATGATGATATGTCGGCACAAGAGTAAGTTATCAAATTTGCACGGTGTAACATGTTTCATCGGGCTTTTGAGTTCAACAATGAATAGTGAACAGAGTACACAACTATTTTGCTTTTGAGTTCAACATTTAATAAAGTACACAACTTTTTTTAGTGAAGGTATCTCTGATCAAGTGGTTATAATGAGAGGTTTTAGATTTAATGACATGATCCAAAAAAAAGAAATTATTGTGATATCAAAGTTAAGTTAATAGAACCAGGCTATAAACCTCAAGAAATTGAAACATGGTTAAAAGGGATGGTAGAAAATGAATTGCACTCAAAACATTGATGAATCTGTCATGAATTGGACTGCTAATCTAAATGACTAAATGATCCAAAATAAATTGTTGTGATGTCAAAGTTAATAGAACCAGACTATGAACCTCAAGCAATTGAAACATGGTTGAAAGGGATGGTAGAAAATGAACTGAACTCAAACCATAGATGAATCTGTCATGAATTGGACTGTTAATCTAAATGACTAAATGATCAAAAAAAAAAATTGTATAGAACCAGACTATGAACCTCAAGTAATTGAAACATGGTTGAAAGGAATGGTAGAAAATGAATTGAACTCGAACCATAGATGAATCTGTCATCAATTGGACTGCTAATCTAACGATGCAATTACTAAAAATAAATGAATGAACTTAGGGTCACTTCTAGTTGATCTATAGAAAAGTTTATCTATTTGTTGCATTTATTATTTTAGATAATGCTCACAATGAACTGTAGATAGGCTTATGAAATTAATTGTGGGATAGTCTTGTGACTTCACAGGATAGAACTGGTTTGTAGATAGTTATTGATCAGTTGATATTTGTGTAGGAAAATGAGTCACACCTGAACTACACCTGAATTGATAGTTTAGTGATAAAACATTTTAACATAGATCCTAGATTTAATAGGTAGTCCTAGATTTAAAAGGTTGTAGATCTTCTGCTAAATGGCTCATAAAAAATATCATGCATCAAAGTTTAGTCATTGAGTCAACAGAACCAGGCTAAGAACTGCAAGTGATTGTAACATGGCCCAAAAGGGTGGGTAGAAAATAAATTGCCTCAACCTTGGAATTCAAGTCATTGCATTGGCTTCTTCAAAGTCCGAATCTTTGAGAAAACTCTGATTTGAGTGGATGAGTGCTCAAATTGGCCAAAGTTGGCTGTGTTATAGCGGCAGTTGTTGCTATTAGAATGGTGATACATGCACTAAATAACTTTCTTATGGACTTGCCTCAGTATTGTAATTGAAGGTGTTGCATTGACGTTTTTAAAAAAAAAATTGGAATTCGATGTACTAATTTATATAAAAGGAAAATATCTGGTTACAATATAACCAGGCACCAAAACATAACCAAACCATCACATAGTTTGTGAGATAAATTCAAAATATAACATAGTCCATAATTATAATGATTATATAATATCCATTTCTCTCTCTATATTCTTCCTCATCTTGGAGGAGTCAATCCCAAAAAAAACTCAATATAACATAGTCCATAATTACAATGATTACATAATATTCATTTCTCTCTCTATATTCTTTCTCATCTTGGAGGAGTCGATCACAAGAAAACTCCTAGGGGAGGAAAGATACGCTCCCAGCTGTTGGTACCAAAGTTTGGATGTGTTATCTCCAGATCTCTAGCAGCTGCATCTTTTTTGATCTCATATTGGTGTACCTTGGAAAAAGTCTATATATTAATTCTCAAACTTACTGTTTATATCCCTTCGATTTTGAAATCAGTAGTCTATTTTTTTTTGTATCATCTTTGAAGATTGGAGCCAGCTCCTTCATCAAGTATCTTCATAAATCTATTTGTTGGCATCTTCAAAGTTAACCTGTTCCACAATCAACAGGAAAGTGAGTCTACATTTAGACTTAGTAAGGACCGTTAGCCTTCGTAGCTGTGCTCATTCCTTCTCTTCCACAAAAACCACGATGTCAAAAAATATAGTCAGTTTTCAAACCTTCAACATAATCATTAAGAATTTCAAACCAAGACACTTAATCTTTACTACCCCACCCAAGCAAGTTACCCATAAAAATATACCAGATGGCCTTAGAATAATGACATTTAAAAAGGATATGATCTATATCTTAACATCATTGCATACAAAACAAACCTGGTTGGAGGGACCATAGGCCAACTTTTTTAATCTTAACAACCATCTTGGCTCAATCCATTTGAACCAACATATTTTACCTATTTTATACTAATTATTATTAAAATCAAGATTTCTGGACTTATTGACATGCTCCAGAGCTTCCTCCAGATTTAACAGCCATCACTCAAAAAAAATTCATAATCCTCTTCCTTATTTATCTCTTCGTATGGCAACATAGCTTTTCTTAATATAGAGTATGGTCTCTTTTGTGATTTAGGTATTCATTCTTTAACTGCTCTTAGCTTCAGGTGGAATTCATTCTTTAGCTGTTCCTAGCTTTTAACACCTTCATTATCCAATATATCACTAAAACATCTGATTCCATTCCTCCTACACGTGAGAGCAGAGCACCCTCTGGCTAAAGGTTTATTCGAATTGAAAAGATTTCACTACATAGATCTAAACCCATTTATACTATTTTCTATTCCATTCACCCCATCTTTCTCAACTATTAGTTCCTTGAAAGACCACCCATGCTCTCCAAATATTGGTGAATACTGCAGACCGAATTGGTTTTATCTCAAACAATGTGCAACCCATTTCATTGCCTGGCCTTTTTTATTACTCACTAACACCTTCCAAGGTTCATCCCCAGATAAGGCTTTTATTATCCACTTTATGGCTAGTGCCATACCTTGTATTGTTAGGTCATTTAGACCCAGGTCACCCTCATCTTTTCTAATCCAACACCATTGCCAATTCATCGCAATTTTTTTTGCCCTTATCATCAGACCAAAGGAAGTCTCTAACTAGCTTTTGGATCATACTGATTTGGTAGCTAGCAGAAAACCACACTAATGCATAGCTAATGCATAGTATATTGAGTAAGAGGGAAGGGATTTATTTTTAGCACATCTACACTCTCCTAATAAGAGAGAGATAGTTGTTATTCCAACCTCTTAAGCTTTTTTTTTTTCAATTTTTGCATACATCCAATTCCACATGTTTTAAAGTAAAAAATTCACCGAGAATGGAATCCCCAAGTACCTCACTATTTTGTTTGGGCCATGCCACTGCCAAGCGATCTTGGTTGACTAGTTTGGAGGCACAGGTTACCAACATAGCAGCAGGGGTTTGGACTGAGATTTTTATGCTTGATAGAATACATTAAGCCTTACACCAAAAGACTAACCAATTTTTTTTTCACTCAATTCAAGGAAAAGAGTAGTATCATCTGCAAATTGAATATTCAACAAAGAGAATTGTTAGGTAAGGTTACACCTTTAAATTGGGCCCCTAGCTTATTTGTTTTCAAGATGTAGTATATGGCTTTTGCAACAATCACAAATAACCCTTGCCTTATTGACCTACTCAAAGGGAAGGACTTGAAAGTGATCCATTGATCTCAATTTGGGCATCTGCATCCTTAAATAGGATCTTCACCATGTTACATAATACCTTAGGAAGCCTAAACGCATCTAGCACGGTCATTACAAAGGAGGAACTCAACTTTGTCATAGGCTCTCTCAAATTTGAGCAAGATATTCACATTTTGCTTGCTTCTCTCTGCCCAATCTAAGGCCTCCCAACTGGTTATTAGATTCTCAAGGATGTACTTTCCCTTAATGAACTTAGTTTGGGTGTTACTATATGAGGGAGGATATGGGTCAATTTTCTTGCCAACAGTTTTACAAGAATTTTATATGAAACATTCAATAGTGTAATAGATCTCCAATTGCTTCTTGATAAACATCATGGAGAACATATACATCCACTCTAGATTCTTTTTATAGAACTCTGCAAGCAAACCATTACTCCTGGTGATTTCCCATTTTTTTAATGAAAGAATAACATCTTTAATTTCCTCCTTGCTTATTACCTTTATTGAGGCTCCTTGCCATATCTTTGTTATTTTTTGTGGTATTATTTGCTTGCACAGATCTTGACCTTTTTACGTTGGAAGGTGCCATTGTCTCTTCCATCGTCTCTTGTGAAAAGAGACTTTTATAGAAGCCAACAACGATTTCCTCTATTTCTCCATCTTCATGAAACCAATTATCATTGTTATTAATCGGTCCAATTGCCTCAATAGAATGCTTTGTCTTCAACATATTAAAGAAGTACTTAGTTCCTATATCACCATCTTTTGCCCAATTCAATTTTTCTTTTCCTAGCTTCTTGAGCGTTTTTTTATCTGAAATCTTCCAAGCTTATGCTTAATGCCTTTTACCTTGTTAATCAAACACTCATTGTCTTTATCCAATTGGATTTTTGATTCGACCTCTAACAGCTCATCAGGGTGCTTTCTACTTTTTGTAGTCAATTGCAACTCATTTACTAATTGTCCGCAGTAAAACTTGAATTGGTGGTGGTAAGAAAGCAATATTTTTTCAGGATATTTGTTATTTTAGTTATTTTGTAACTAATTAATTATTAAATAGCTTAGTTAATGCATCAATTATTCTTAGTTTTAAAATCTTTTAAATATTTAATATCTAATAGATAATTAAAATTAAATAGCTAATTAACTTTTAGTTAACCTATAAATAATAGTTAATTAGTTATTTTTAGGATATCTGTTATTTTAGCTATTTATTAACTTTAGCTATTTATTAACTAATTAATTATTAAACGGCTTAACTAATGCATCAATTATTCTTAGTTTTAAAAATCTTTTCTAAATATTTAATATCTAATAGGTAATTAAAATTAAATAGCTAATTAACTTTTAGTTAGCTTAATAGTTAATTAGATATTTTTTAATGAAGTACTTAATATCTTTGGCTTATTTGTTCTTCTATTTGTTTATATAGATATGTGGGAACTAAACTATGAAATAATAACAAATTTGAAAGCCCCAAATTTATGAATGAATGATAAGGAATAACAAATTTTATGTTAAATAAAGAAAATAAACAAACAATATATATAAAGTTTTTCTCTTTCTTTTAGAATTTTTTATTCATTGTATTAAAGTTAATCCTTATCATTCTTTCATAAATTTGGGGCTTTCAAATTTGTTATTATTTCATAGTTTAGTTCCTCTTCTCTTTACGATATTGCTATTAGGATTCAACCGTGTTGTTTTCAAGTCAAACTCATTGACCCATGTTTCATGAGTGGTTGTTCACAAGAACCCATCTCTCATGACAATGAATGGTCCACTTAGCACTCATTGCATCTAAGTGATGCTCACAAAGGCGAAGCACTGGGCCTTCTCGGGAGATCACCCATCCTTGTAGTTAAGTTCTTGCTTTCCTTTTTCTGCACATTCTTTATCTATTAGGAATTTGTTCTTGCTTTCTCTATTTAGCTATGGTATTATTTTTTAGCCAATCTTGTTTTAATTTATAGTTTAGTTTCTTGCTTTCTCTATTTAGTTATAAATATGCATTGATTTAAAAAAAGAGAAATTGTTAATATACAAAGATAAAGAAAGGAGTATTTATATAATGATATTTCAATATTGTTAACTAATAGTTAAGGGTTTTTGTCTAGTTTTTGCTTTTTGCTTTATGCTTTATGCATATTTGAATTCTTTTTTTTTCTCATTTGCAAAGTTACAATTTATATTGTAGTATTTACTTTAAGCTTTTATCTTTGTTGCATATAAGTTCAATTTATCTTAATTCTTATGGGACTTTTATTTGTTAATAATTGTGTTAATTTTTTAATTTTCTTTTTGTGATTTGTGTCTCCCCTTCCCCCCCTCTTACCACAACCTCTCTCTTTTATTCTTTTAAAGCAATTTAGGTTTGCAACTAATCATAATGAATCTCCTTGAGCTCTCTATCATCTTGATGATGGATCACAGAGTGTGATCCAAAATGTTGATGCAAAAACTCTCACACAATCAAAATCTAGAAGCAACAAATTGATAACATTTTGGATTGTGGAAATCTCATAGCATCAATAGCGAAAGGGTTAACTCCCCCAAATTTAATGATCACTTTTGTTTCAATTGGGTAGTAGTTAGAGAGGGTCATTGGTTCAACTTGAACACAATTTGCCTCTTTGTTTCTCTCAAAACAAAAGGTGTCCTCATGGGCATAAAACCTATCCAATCTACAATACACCCTCTTTATATCATTTTGATTGTTACACTGGGTGTACCAAATGCTTTTACTATCCTTTTTTTTCCCTTTCAAGGGATCAAAAAGCTTTAGGATCTTTTTTATTCTATTCCAATAAAAATGCTCACTGCCTTTCCAACCCCAAAGGGTATCCACCAACCTTATCTCCTTTACATTCTACCATATTAAAATCTCCACCAATGATCCATGGGGTTTTGGGGAGGTTATTAACACACCACCTCCATAATTCAATTCTCTCCCTATAATCATTTGGGGCATATATTGGGAAAACACCTAATTTTTGGCTCTGTTTTTTAATGTCACCCAACAACATCTATTATAAGGAGAATAACCATTGTTTGTAATGTAGGGCTTCCAATTTGGCCCAATTAAAATTCCAACACCACCCTTCCCTTTTTGGTCTTATCTTTACATTCTACCATATTACGATCTCCACCAATGATCCATGGGGTTCTGGGGAGGTTATTAACACACCTCCTCCACACTTCAATTCTCTCCCTATAATTATTTGGGGCATATATTGAGCAAACACCCAATTTTTGGCTCCTTTTTTCTAATGTCACCCAACATCTATTATAAGGAGAATAACTATTGTTTGTAATGTAAGGCTTCCAATTTGACCCAATTAAAATTGCGACACCACCCTTCCCTTTTTGGTGGTTTGTGTGAAAGATTGTTCAACTTACTTCCAACTAAACCTCAAGGCATTATGTAATGGAAATTCCACCACCTTTACCTCTTGCAGAAGGAGACAATCCAATTCTTTTTTCTTAGCACAAAAGGCCCTCAAAACACATTTCTTGTTAAGGGATTCTAAACCCCTAATGTTCCAAATTATGCATTTTTCTTTCTAATTTCAAGAACTTCCCATCTTTATCAATCGAGTAGGTTTTTCAATCATGGTCTCATTCACTTTTGGAATTCAAGGTTCTCATTAGGGGAAGACTCTGTTTCACCTTTTCCACCACTATCAATCTCTACATTTTGTGAGTCAGCTTTATCTTTATTACCAAGATCTAGATTTAAATGAACATGTACATTGTCCTCAAAGCAAGCCTTGGACTTTGAGTCATACCCACCCTTTGAGTGGGGGTTTTGGGTTCTTCTACTTCCATTCGGTTCAGAGTTTGCACAATCTTCCTTTGAGGATTTTTGTGCATGATGACTATTGAGGGCAACCCTAGGAGGTCTGCCATTCTTTTTATTTATCCTTGGACAATCTCTTTTTTGATGCCCTTCGGAATTGCATAAAAAACAAGAGTTCAGGCCCCCAAGGGCTTCTAATTCACAGTTATGCAGATTGCCTTCAATTTTAAACTACGAATTCTAGTATTTAGACCTCGGTGTTCAATGAGATAAGCATTCTAGCATCCAAATGTGGCAGAGTGGACCTAGTTTTCTCAATTTGCAAAATTTTACCAATTGGTTTAAACAGTTGAGGCAAGAATAACCATATCTATGGCAGGACATTATTAACATTGATCCACCTTGACACAAAACAAAACATTATTTCATTTTGGGTTACCTTAGGTGACCATGCAATTGCTCTAAATAGGGATTTATCTATACTCCAAAAATCTTTTTCAAGAACCCTTTTTTGCATATTATTATTTAAAAAAAAAAGTCCTCTTTGAATCATTCTACAAAACGAAATGTGTATTCCCATTTTCTTTCCCTAGACAATGTTTAATTAGTTATAAAAAAATTTCTTGTCGGGAGATTGTTCAAATCCATACAAGCAAGAAATACAACAATATTTTTAAAACTATTTTCTTCTCTTTTAATGGGACTAATCATTTTTTCATTAGGGTTAAGCCTTAAAACCCAAGGCAACAACGAGTCCTTACCTCCTTCACTTCTACCTTTTGCCTTGCACCTCCTGCAAACCCGACTCTTCCATTGTAGTCTCCGAATCCCACATTGAAGCCAACTTTCGGGTTTGGTGCTTCTGGTTTCTTAGTTTGCAACACTTCCTTGAATGTTTTGCAATCTTCATGTTTGGTATTAATGGCTTCTCCACCTTCAACCGTCGAATCCACCTCCATACACCCTCACACAAATGCAATAATCACATTTGTGCGAGAAGGCACACAAATCTCGCACACAAATCCATTGCAAGTACCAAGCGTGCCACAGACTCCACATGAATCCCAATTTAAAAATTTCAAAAATAAAGCCTAAGCCTAAAACAATCACAGACTACTACAAAGGAGACGACAATCGGGACAGACGATACAAAGGCATACTTGTAGAATGGCCGAAGAGCACAAAACCATAGGCGACAAGGGGCTCACAATAGCAGATGCGAAGCAGATGTCTTTTCATCTCCCTCGCATGCAACCAGAGCTCGAGTCCTCAAACTCTTCCTAAACCTGCATTGACTTCTTTAGAATTTGAATCTTTAACAAAACTTGGGGAGGAGTTTTTAGTGTTTTGAGTGGTTGCGCATGGTTGCTCAAATTGGCCGTAGAGCGACAGTTTGTTTTTATGTGGATATTTTTGACTCAAAACACTCTTAGGCTTCATATATAGGCGAGAGGATCTAGTAGTTGTGCACCTTAACTTCACGCTTCTAATTATTCTGTGGAAATTTCAAATCACTCCTAATTTTTTACAGCAGCTTACTTGGCAAGTCCCCTGTTTATAACTTCCATTTCAGGGCCACATCATCAAATACGATGCCACATCAACATGCTTTTTGCCAAGGTCTCCAAAAAGGCCCCAAAAAAAGTGCTACCAATACTTGTGCATTCACATCATGGATAGTTGAGCGCTGATGTGGGCATCACATGATTGGTTGCTTTTTAGTTCAAAGGAATACATTTTGTTTGATTATAGATAGTCAAGTCACAACTATTGGACATTATATAAACAACTACTATTACAACTATTGGGCATTATATAAACAACTACTATCACAACTATTGAAATATGCTCAACTACTGGATCCTCTCCCCTATTCACATTCACGAGTTTCTCTTAGAGTAGGCAAAGTGAGTAGTGAATATTTATAATGTTTTGAGAAAACTGATATGAAGTTTTTTAATAATGTCCCCGAGGTTAAACAATCTATAGGACCCATAGTGCACCACCAACATGGATAAGCACAACAGTCCAAAACAAGTAGACCATGGGCGTTGCACCTACTTCATCTCTCTTTCCTATGATGGTGGAGAAGATTTTGGTGTATAAGAAAAGGATTTCTTAGTTAGATTTTAATTAATGTTTATGTTATTGAGCTATTGAAAAGGTATATAGATATTATGTGTTTTTATCAAATATTATATATTTCTCTTTATTTATAAATGAAATTATAAGAGGTCTAACAATTTCTCTTTATTTATTTTAATTATAAGAGGGCTTAACCTTGGAGAAAACTCCCTGGTTAAGCGCGCTTGAGCTGGAGTAGTGCTGGGATGGGTGACCTCCCGGGACGGACCAGTGCTTCACCTCTGTGAGCATCACCTAGATGCAATGAGTGCTAAGTGGACCATTCGATATCATGAGAGATGGGTTCTTGTTGAACCACTACTCATGAAACATGGGTCAATGAGTTTGACTCGAAACTACACGGTTGAATCCTGATAGCAATATCATAATTTGACACGCTGTGGAAAAATACCTCCTACTTATCAGGTCTAACAATGTTAGAGATTTTTTTATTCATGTGTTTCAATTCTCTACTTCAAAATATTTTTTTTTTAAAATATCATACTTATCAATGCCCCTCAACTTTGATGTATATCTCAAATTCAAATTTGTAAAATTGAAATTATAACTTTTATTAAAATAAAGAAAAAAATTAGTATTGGTTGTGCAAATGAATTGTTTGATTTTGAGAAGGGAGGAGAATAACATGAAAATAATGTAATCTATTTACAAAAGTTATTGTAAATTTAAAATAGAAAAATAAAAAATGTTAATTAGCACAAATAAAATTATGTTATGAAATTTTATTTTTAATATTTTAACATCAAAATTAAAATCAAATATATATTATTATTAATGATTATATTAAAAGTTTAGTTAATAGAAGCAACTAGGGGTGTTGTATAATGTTATTATTATAGTTGATTAATGTTGCAAAAATTAAAAAAATATTCATGTGGGGTGTGCTTGTTGTTTTAAACATTTAATTAATAGAAACAACTAGAGGTGTAATGTGATTGTTTGTTGTATGATATTATTATTATAGTTGATTAATGTTGTAAAAATAAAAAATAAAAAATCATATGGGTGTGCTTTGTTGTTTTAAACATTTAGTTAATAGAAGTAGGTAGGGGTGTAATATGATTGTTTGTTGTTGTATAATGTTATTATTATGGTTAATAAATATTGCAAAAATAAAAAAATATTCAATTATACAAATATATTATATTATTACATGTATATTTATTAGTAGATTTTATTGAAATATTAATTGTAGATAGATAAATTTTATTGTGATATTTAATACACTTGGTAAACAAATATAAAATATCTATTACTCACATTTATTTAATAAGCTTTGAAAATCTTACCAGTTATTAAATAAAATATGTAAAATACTATCTATAAGTCAACAATGTAATTATATGATGATGTATGTAATAGTGCTCATGTCATTCAAGTCATTAATAGGTTTGAAATTTGATTCAATGAATTAAATGCATTGCATTGCACATAATTTAGAAAATAAAAATAAAAAAATCTAATTTTTGCAATGACTATTGACAACATGAACCAATAAAAAGAAAAATAAAAAACCAGAAACAGAAAAAGTAAGCATTATGGATTGTGGAAATCTCATAGCATTAATTTTAGAAATAAAAAATTAAAAGTAGACTATATAAAATTGTTGGTCAAATTTTTAATTCTAGATGTTCATTGGTTGGACTGTCAGTTCAAAAAATTACATCAATGAATACATTAATATTCTACCTCGACAGAACTAATAATAAATAAGTCATAATACATAATTAACAATCCTAATGTAATTAAGATTTCCTATTTTCAAAATTAATAAATAACTAAGTTTATGAATTTTAATGAGACTTAATCTAGGCTAGGAATCCATAAAGTTTACTTAAAACTCCAATAGACAAAAGAAAAACTAGAATAAATTAGTCAAATATAGATAATGCCCATAAATGTGCAAAGCTGAGTAAGTGTATAACAATAAATTACTCAAATTTGTTCCTTGCCGGTTACAAAAGTAAGTAAGTGATAGTGGGGAGAAAAGTTTTATGTTTTGTTTTGTTTTTTTTAATAAGTGTATAGATTATGTAGGAAATAGAAGTAATAATATTTTTATAGATAAAAATGTAAATTATAATATTTTGCAATAACATAAAATAATATCGAGAAATTCTTATGAAAAAATGAAGTTTGTATTAATTTTCAAACAATTTATTTATTTTTATAGTAATCCTTGTAAATGTATCACATTATTAGTAATCATAATTCTTATGAACAAAATCACAATTAAGAATTATTTTTAAAATCACATATTTAGGCATTCATATTCATACACAAATCACAAAATTTAAATCAAGCTTACTTAACTAACAACAAATTAGAAATTGATATTATCAAATTTGGGTGCTCTAGTAGTTTTATCCTACCATTTTCACACCTTAAAGTTGTCATAGTTGTATTGAGCAACTTACATGCATTAAGTGATAAATACAAGTTGTCTATAAAAATTACAAGTTGCACTAAGTGCAAATCTAAGTGGGTAAAAATAATTAAATAAATAGTTATATAAGTGTTTTCAATACTAGAAAATTGCAAGGTAAGCAAAAGGAAAATCAAAAGGATAAATCAAGTTCTAGACGGAGCTCTTTTGCAACAATTAAACTTCTCTACATGCAATAGCTTAATGAAAGAATTTTTAACATTTATTAAGGATCAACCTTTTGCAACATATCTTAGCTACTCAACTATCTCTCAAACAAAGTGATATTGAACATCAATATACTTTGTATGAGCATGATACATTCGGTTTTTTGTTAAATAAAAGATATTTTGACTATCACAATTGATTCTTACTTGTTTGTAGTTAAAACCAACATATTTTTAAGCATATTACCCCTTTGTAGGCATATGTTGTAGCCATGTATTCTATTATTTTAGTGGACAATGCACTTGTAGTTTGTCACTTGCTCATCTAATTCATATAATCAAATGAAGTAAACACAATCAATACTGGACTTAATTGTATTCTAGATTAGTAGTTCACTTAATCAACAAAGTCATGTAAGTCAATAATTTGTCCACATTATTAATCCCATGATAACAAATGCAATGGTTAGAAGTTCCTTGTAACTTTTTTTTTACACAAGTCTAATGTTCTTTATTAGGGTTGGACAAACCTATTGATCTTGTAGAAACCGTGTTAATCATTAGCTACCTAGACGAGAATAATTAAGTATTCATATTATCCCAATTAAACTCAACAATAAGTGTAATATCACACTTAGGGTCTAAAACATATCAAAGATGATTAAATTGTTACACTAACAATTCCTATAAGTACAACTTAGGAGGAAAAATAAATAAGTCTAGGTAAATAAGTCTAATGAGGTACCCATGTACATATAAATCTCACATAAATGAAGACAAGGAGAATTTTTTTTTAAAAATTCCTTAAAAAGAGAGAAATACCCTCCTAAGTATAGCTTAGATGACTGCAAACATGGGTCTTGAAATAAGAATCCTAAAGAGTTACCCATGTACAAATAGATCCCCCTAAGAGAAGAAACCCCTCATAAGAATGAATACCCCTCTTCCAAACAAAGAGAAAAAATATTCCTAAAATATATACAAAAATATGGAGAACTAAATATCCACATTAAAGATGAAGCCTCCTAAAGTCCTTGCATATCAACAAGTCCACATAGTAGAGATAAAATGTGAATATATGATGTCTCAAATTGATTGTTGAAGTAGGCTCCTCTTCAACAAATGATGAATCTTCCTTCTGGAAGAAATAAAAATTGAGCTACAACTCTATTGAATTGCCACTTTAGAGGTGGAATGAAGGGTGAGAACATGCAAAAGATCTTTGGAAAATGCTCAAATATCTCCAAGTTTATGCTTAGATTTGCTAAATTTTGATCAAGAGTCATAGGCCTAACTATAGAAGAGGGAAATAAGGAAGCATGAAATGGAGGGAGAGCAAGAGGGTTTATAAGTACCCTTTATAGACTCCTCAAATATAATTTTGCTTCTTTATATCAATTTTTTGTAAATTAATTAAATAAAGTTTTATTTAATTAAATTACCTCCAAAATTAATCATTCATCACCACAAACCAATTAATTTGAATTAACTGGACCAATTAATCTGAATTAACTGGACCAATTAATCTGAATTAACTGGACCAATTAATCTGAATTAACTGGACCAAAAATTTGAATTAATTGGACCAATTAATCCGAATTAACTAATCCAATTAATTTGGATTAATTAGATCAATTAACTTGGATTAATTGGATCAATCAATCAGGATTAATTGGATCAATCAATCTGGATTAATTGGATCAATCAATCAGGATTAATTGGATCAATCAATCTGGATTAATTGATCCAACAAATCTAGATTAATTGGATCAATCAATCTGGATTAATTGATCCAACAAATCTAGATTAATTGGATCAATCAATCTGGATTAATTAGATTAATTGATCCATCTAATCTAGATTAATTGGATTAATTGATCCAACTAATCTAGATTAATTGATCTAACTAATCTAGA
This sequence comes from Sequoia sempervirens, assembly GCA_007258455.2. Taxonomy (NCBI): domain Eukaryota; kingdom Viridiplantae; phylum Streptophyta; class Pinopsida; order Cupressales; family Cupressaceae; genus Sequoia; species Sequoia sempervirens. The sequence goes on from VDFB02122960.1 coordinate 40,936, forward strand.
TTAATTGATCTAACTAATCTGGATTAATTGATCCAACTAATATGGATAATTGATCCAACTAATTTGAATTAATTGATCCAACTAATTTGAATTAATCGATCCAACTAATTTGAATTAATTGATCCAACTAATTTGAATTAAATGATCCAACTAATCTAAATTAATTAAACCAACTAATATGAATATGAATTGATTGATCCAATAAATTAATCATAATTAATTGATTCAATCAATCACAATTAATTGATTTTATTAATGGGGTGGGGGGCCTAGCTCAATTAGCTAAAGCATCCTGTTGCAGGCAATAGGTCACGAGGTCTAGTCTCCCCCATCCTCATGGTATCAGAGGGTGTGTCACACCAACATCATTGGTCACGTGAAAAAGGTTTACCAAGCGCATTGTAGTTTATAGGGGCACTACTCGATTCTTACAGTCTAAAAAAAAAAAAAAATTGATTCAATTAATTAATCACAATTAATTCCTCTTTACATGCCTAATGTTAATTAATTAAATCAACTTAATTAATTAAACTTAGCTACAAATTTATCCAACTAACCGGTTAAATTATACATGCTTAATTTAATGATTAGGCTAATTATCAACTTTTAATATTTTACTCTAATTTAAAATTCCACCTCACTACTAATAGACAAAATATTTTTTCCTTTAATCTCAACCATCCACTTCAAAGTGAATCAAATCTTGATTTTTCATATTTACACGTGTCCTCAACCCACTTATCCTTAATCCATGCTCACACTTGTGTGAGCATGCTAACATGGAGGAATATTGATCCTCCATCTCATCGTTCAATTTACATCATCCACTTATCTTCTCAATACATTCCCACTTGCTCACATCCACTTCCATCTCAAATTTCTAGTGACACCTCATCTATTGATCAAGCATCTTCCATCCTCTTCTATCACTTGTCAAGAGGCTAGGAAACAAAACCATGCAAGCTAATCCTAGCCCTTGATTCCATTCTTTAATTTGATCCCTCCATATCCCATTTGAGAAATTTATTTATGAAAGGCTTACCAAAGACATACCAATCAATTAATCACATAGTAGCCACATGATGTCATTTTTGCATTATTTATTTGTTTCCATTTTTCTTTAACATGAGTGTATGTCTTTCATTTGAGTTTAGATTTTTTTTTATGTTTATGCATCTAACTCATTTGGTGTAGCTCAAAGTAAACATGCAAAGTGTTTCTTATGCCTATCCCATAGCACCTATGCCTATTGATTGGGGAATGTTCCTATTCCATAGCACGTATTCCTTGGCTCATGGTGCATATGTAAATTTCTTTCATTCCTACTCCTAATGTGGTTTTTGTGTAGGTTTTTAGGCTCCTAGGGTTTCTCTAACTTTATTATTTTAAAGTTTTAGGATCTTCTTGACATGTGGTTGTTTCATTGACTCTTTGTTACTCTCTTGTTAAGGTTTTCATGAATATTTTTTTGCATATTTTCACTATCAAATTTGTTTTTATTCTACTTTTTCTACTTTTAGTTTTTTGTTTGTGTCATCTTTAATATCTTCCATAACCTCTATTTTATAGGGTTTGGATTCATTTTAAGGACTAAATTTTGTGATTGTAGATTTGCGGGCTCTCTTGGAATAGACAACATGCTATGTGGTGTCCTTAAATTTCTCATGGTGTCCTTGCATTTCTTGTGGCAATTTTGCCTTCTTGAGATATCTGGTCTTTTTTGTATTCAATCTAACTTGATTTATAACTTTTTTTTGCTAGATTTTCTTATGTTTTGTGCTTTAAATTCTTGCTAGCCTCTATTTTGTAAGATTTTAATTGTCTTTTGTGGCTTAACATTTGTATTTATAATTTTTTGGAATCTTTGGCACAAGAAAAAAATATGTAACACCTCTACATTTTTTGTGGCATTTGTCCATCTTGTATTTTTTCCTAACTTAGTTTTGTGATTTTTCTCTATAGTTTTATTGCATGTATTGTGGCATATGTGCCCTATGTGCTGGTGTAATATAGGGGGATTTTCTACTCACGAGTTCTCTTCGTTTAGAGATCCTCACAGGGCGAACCTCCCTATATTACCTCAATGGAACAACAACAGAAGTTTCAGATCCTGAAAGAGCAGGTCACAGAGATTTTCTGGACAAATTGACGTGCTCTCAGCCAAAGGATGTCAACGCAGAAAATGAATGACAACATGACGCGCTGGCGTCTCAGAGGCGCACTACTGTCTCGTAGGACCAAAAAGCGAGAATGCCTTAGAAAATGTGTAAATAACCACTTCTACTCTAAATCCTAAAAACCACATAATACAATAAAATAGTAGAAAGTGATAGAACTGAGATAAAGAAGTAGAAATGACAAAGGTAAGGAGAAGAAAGGAAATACTTACAATTGTGTTGGTGATGAAGTCTCCACCAAACAAATGTCTTCAAAACCCTCACACAAGGAGAGAGAAATGGTTGGGGCTATATAGGGGCTGCCTCAGTCAGACCCCGTTTTGGTGTTCCCACCTCCACAGACAGCCAGATAGATAGAGAGAAGTAGAAATCAAGTAAAGAGCACTTAGAGCACTGGAAAATAGTGTTATGCTACTCAACCAAGTAATAGAGGAGAGGAGTGAAAGCTTACCACCTCCACCAAGAGCGCTCAAGGCTAATGGGGGAGAAAATGAGAGGAACTCAAGCCTTTGCTGCAATGGTGTCTTGTTCCACACTTGCTCTATTGACGTGGTGGAGTGTTGATGTTGCTGCTATGAAGTGTAAAGTGTTTGGAGTGAGATTGTGAAGCTTGTGTATGAAGTCCAAAAGTGGTGAAGAGATCTTCCAACCTTCAAATGCAAGTTGAAGGACTAAATATGAAGGAATGAGGAAGAAAACGACCATATTCGGGTCGGTCGGCCGAGGAGGGCGTTACAAATCGACCCCCAATGGGAAGTGTAACGGCTCTACAGGCTCTAGACACGAGAATCTATAAGGGACGTAAGTGCATCGCACAAATGTTTGTGCGTCGTGCGAGTGTCCTTGAAAGAAACGCCTCCACCGATGCTCAAAACAAGTGCCAAGTGTGATGCAAGAAACGGGCTTAGGTGGAATTAAGCCTCATAACTTGGTTTTCTAAGGTGGATAAAGGAAAAAAGGGGATTTGCACATGGGGTGCAAATTCGCTCTTATACACTTTTCCCCCACTTTAGTGAGCACTAACACTGATGAGTGCTCAGTAAAGTAGATCAAGAAAGATTAAGGTTAGAAATGTATACCTGAACTGTCGAGGAAGCAAATAATACATTAGACAATAAGAACCTGCAACAAATAGCAATGTTAGAGCATAAAAATCTAAAGGATTCAAGTTAGCGAAGTAAAGAGACATCGATGTAAAAGGTTGTCTCGGTACTATGCGTCGTCCCCAAATAATACATAGAAGAATTCAAAGATGAAGAGAGGAAGAGCATATACTCAGGATGAAGAAGACGCATATCTTCAATCCATTATATACAAAAGAGAAGAGAGAGATGAACAAGGCGCATGGTGAAAGCAAAACCTGCTCAGGAGTAGAACCCGCACCACAAAGGAGGTGATAAAAGAAAACCCCGCTCGAGGAGGAGAACCTGTATCACTAGAAAGCGCGTGGTGAAAGAAAAACCCACTTAGGGCTAGAACCCGCACAATATAAGAGGTGATAAAAGAAAACCCCACTTAAGGAGGAGAACCCGTATCACCAAAAAGTGCGTGGTGAAAGAAAAAACCGCTCAGGAGTAGAACCTACACCACAAAGAGGTGATAAAAAGAAAGGAAAACCCGCTCGGGAGGAGAACTCATATCCGCAGTAAAAGTGCTAAGCACCTCCCACAAACCTGAGGACACAAGGGAGGGCATCCCCAAGATCTCTCATGGATGGAAACCGCGGACTCCCTTGAGTCAAAAAAAGCGGTGACTTTCGCGTCTACCGCCAGTCGGCGTGTCTAAAGCTGATGAAACCGTCTACCCGTAGATAAAGCATGTCTAAAGCGGTGAAATGTCTACCTACAAATAGAGTGTGTCTAAAGCGGCGACATGTCTACCCGCGAATAGAATGTGTCTAAAGCAGCGACATGTTTGTACCTGTAGATAGAATGTGTCTCAAAGCGGTCGGTCACACAGACCGTAAAACTTTCAAAGGGGTCCCTCAGGAACCCGATGTGAAAAAAGAGAGGGGTCCGCTCAAGGGATGTGTTGTCTGAAAGGCGAGGTCTAGTCAGGATTCCCCCAAGCTAGACGCCAATGATTTTGTTTGAGAGAAAAATATTTGAAAGGGGGTCCCTCAGGAACCCTTCAAAAGGAGAGGGGTCCACTCAAGGGATGCTTCAATTGAAAGAAAGAGTAAAGAGAGGGACCCTTAAGGAATCACATCTCTGAGATGAGTTATCACTGCCCCCAATGTACAGGGGAGGAGAACCATGCAAGATACTTCGAACAAGATAGAGGTAAACATTGATATTACTTGTCATACAAAATAAAGGAAGGTGCATCGATCAAACGGGAGTTTGATGGCACCTAAATCACAAAATTGTTGAATTTTATCCTTCAAGGCCTTACGTTCACTAGTGGACTGACCAAGCACTTGATGGTATGCACAGAAAGGATGTTTATGCTTATGAACTTTCTTCGTGTAGGAGAAGGAAGAGTCATTAAGCGGGCTTTGAGAAGCCGCAACAAAATACACTCTTGCTCAGATAAGGAATGGGGAGTAGGAAGCAACCCTTTCTCTTGTGGAGAAAGGTTTGACTTCTCACGGGAAGAAGAAGATACAAAGGTAGAAGAAAAAGGAGGATCTCCGTAGAGAGCATTATTCTAGCAATGGGGATTATGCTTCTTTACGGGATCACTATCAACCTTCTTGATAGGACTAACAACATTAACCTATTTAACATAAGTGTGATCATCTTCCTCAGAAGGAGAATCAACACCAAGAACATTACAATTTGTATTCACCTTACCCCACGATGTAGAAGAATAGTCATCTTTGATAGCGCGTGTGGATGATGCTATCGGAAGGTCTAAGCGGATTGGGTCAACTTTATACTCTCCAATGAAGGATTCTGTAAAGTCTAGAGAACCCCAATCATCACCAAGACATGCATTCCTTTGAGAAGAGGTAGAAGGAGCACACTTAGGGCTCCTTGTTTCAGAAGGATCTTCTTCAGGGACATTCATCTTGAGAGTACTCTTTGTAGTAGGCACTGCAGGAGTAAACATTGACACACTAGAAGATACTAAAGGTATAAGAGTAGGTACAACTGAGACCTGACCAACAACTACCATTTCACATAAGTGCATAGCATCAAGATCAGCCTTAACTATGACTACTGTATTGTTAGCGATGAACTTAATGGATTTATGTAAGGTAGATGGGACTGCACCTATAGCATGAATCCACGGTCTAACAAGAAGAAGGTTATAAGGAAACTTCTCTGACATAACATATACAAGGGTAGGTACAGTAACGGGTCCAAGCTGCAAAGATAATACTATCGTACCTAGAGCTTTTCGCGCAACATTATCGAACCCATGAATGTCAAAATAAGAAGTATTAATAGAAGATGGGTCAATATTAATCTTAGGAAATAGATCAATACTACACACATTGAGTGTCGAACCAGCGTCAATGAGAGTACGTCTAATGCCAATTTTATTAATGTTGACTATAATCATTAGAGGATCTCCTTGCTTCCGTACTTTTGGAGGCGAGAGCTCTTGCAAATAGAACGTAATATTCGGCGAATCCGCGCAAATATATGCCATCAACGCATCAGCATCTGTCAGCCTAATGGAAGAAGGCAAGAGGATCTTTTGCAAGGCTTCCTGAAGCATTACTTGATAAACCGAATCAAACTGAAGCAAGTCCCATAGTGAGATCTTATCCGGAGTAACTTGAGGTTGTTCGACAAGATCATAATCACTAGGTGGTTTAGTCATAGGTTTAGGTGCTTGAAGAAGTCTTGGTTGTTTATTCATACTATTATCATAAGTATGGGCTACTGCTCCATAAGAGGGAGCCATAGGAATAGTAGGAGAGTTACTATTAAATGGAACACCATCAATAGAACAAACCCTTTTAGGAGAAGGACTAGCTAGAGTCACGTAAATGACTGGTCTCTTAGGCCTTTCAGGGGCAACAAAGACATAGACTGCATTTACTGAATCATCACAACTGGTAGAATAATTATTTAAAAATAGATTCTCAACATCAATCCAAATATGATCAAACGTGGAATAGTTATTTGAAGGAACATTCTCAACACTGATCCAGGGAGAATCAGATGTGGAAGGAGGTTCATCATTTCCTAATGCAACCTCTCTAGAAGAGAGTGCATTAGAACAAAGACAAGACTCATAATTCACAAATGCATCATCTCTAGAAGAGAGTGCATTGGAATGAAGAGTAGATTCATCATTCACAAATACATCATCTCCAAAAGGGAATGTATTGGAATGAATAGTAGGTAGAGTAACATTAAGAAAGGTATTAATGATTTCATCTTCTTGCAACAAGACATCCTCTAAAGCAAGAGGAATCTCATGAGAAGGATCAAAGATACCAAGTGACATGGGCAGAGCCAAGTCACCATCACATGCATTAAATGGAATGTCATTAATATTTTGGATAATATTAGACATGGAACTAACAAAAGAAGATATTAAATCCATTACAATTTTTTTGATATTTTCTATGTTCT